>PVKN010004994.1:0-31994 GCA_004027915.1 Capromys pilorides
GACCAGTTTGCTCTCTGTGAAAGCCTGAGAGAATGTTTTCTCTCTAAGTGACTCTCCTTATTCTCATTTAGTTCTCACAAGAAACTTATGAAACACATTCTATCATTCTATTTCATAGATGAGAAAACTGAAGATGAGGCCTCAGGTGAAGTCATTAAAAGTAGTGAGAATGTCTAGCTTTTGCTTATTGTTCCACATATTGTCTTTGAATTGGTAAGGAAAAATGAAACAGAACCTGTATCAACCAGGGTCTAGTGAGGAAAAGAGATAGCATGCTTAGCATTGGAAATAACAGGAGTGTAATAAAATGGATATGTTATACAATCCACAGAAGAGCTAAAAAACAAACACAAGACAGCAAGTCAACCTGAAGAGGGACCTCAGCAGGAAGCGCCTCCCTGCATGGCCTGGAGGGTCAGATGAAGCTGAGAATGCTATAGGCCTCTAGGTGGGCTTCACGGCAGGGAGGTCCTGCAGCAGACACTGCCCCTGCTGGAAGCTGAAGCCCCAGAATGAACCTATCTCCTTAATCTTTGCTTTGATGTAAGACAATGAAGCGTTTTGAAAATAGGTATGAGAGAACCATTAATGATTGCGATAATTCTTACTATGAGAAGTTTTTCGGGTGGTATAAAAGTTAGAAAAAGCTAAAGCTGGTTTATCAAATGTGGGTGAAAGAGTTTGGCACAGGTGAAATAAAACATAGTTAATATCATAATCATAGGCTTTTTAGGTTTTTAATACCATGTAACTTTAGAGATTAGAAAGAGCCGTGGGGTGTCCTTTCCTGGTATTTTATTTCATCTAAGAACAGACTAGTTTAAAAAGCCTTAGATGAAAAGAAATGCAAACACATTCAGGTTTTCTAGGTGCTCAGTACTGTGTTATGTGACCGGCGGGCAGAAAGCATGTTGGGAAGATTGCTTTACATATGTCACAAACTAATGTTCACAAGGGAGCTGGGTGTTCCTAAATGACTCAGATGAAACTGCACAGGGCTTTGGAGAAGTTCTTTAGCTCAGCAGACTGGACCTGGCAGTCTCTCCTGAAGTTCCCCTCTCGGAGGCCCAGTTCACGTCTGACCTTAGGCACAGGCATAGAGCTGCAGATGGGAGGAGACCGAGTGCCCACCCTTTGCACTGTCCTCGGGCTCCAGCCAGCTTTGCTGCACACAGAAAAGACAGGCAGAGCCCCTGCCCCTGAGGGAAGTCCTGTCTAGGGATGTGGGCCTTGTGAAGGAGCTAAGAGGCTCCTGAGACATCGGCCTTGCAAGGGTCCAAAGAACATAGAACATTCAGAACGAAAGAAGACTCCGTGGTGGGCTCTCGGTGCTGGAAATCCTGCCGTCTTTCCAGTATTCTCTTGGCACGACTTTCAGTCACTTGGAGGTTTTCATTATCTCTAACACGAAAACCTATAGCTCTCCTAGGCAGGAGTGAACTGCAGAAAAGAAGAGATGACGTAGGCATGGGAAGCCCGCCAGGAAGCGACCGCGCGGTGCTCGGTTCTGCTCCTCTCCGCGAGTCTGCACGTATGACTCGCCATCGCTACTAAGGCTTCCCAGAAGGAAACTCGTTCACTAACCAAAGATCTGTGGCGCAGCCTTCTGTAAGGCATGCAACGAGACACTGAAGACACAAACGCGCGAAGACTGGAGCGAGTGTCTTCTAGGAGCTCACAGGGCATTTGGAGATTACTACACTGAGGTTGATGATATGCTGGATAAACTGTCAGCAGCCTGGCTTGCAGCTATAGCTCTGTTAAGACAGTTTTGAAACCTTGAACGAGTCGCTTCCTCCTGCTAGGGCTCAGGTCCTGTGTACCTGGAACAGTAAGGCCTGTGCCTGTGCGAGTCAGCTCAGGGATTGTTGTAAGGATGCTAGGAAATGACGTCTGGGTAGGAATCACCACAGTATCGAAATCTTAGAGGGTCTCTCTCTAGAAACACTGTTGGACATTCTCAAAGTCAGACTCTATATCCTGATTAATTCTGTACCTGGAAAAGTCATCTCATTAATTGTTAATCAAGAAAAAATAAGTAGGACTTTGTAGGTTATGGTAATAACATCTACTGACCATAAAAAAAAAAAAAGATTATATGCCAGACTTTATACATAATGATTTACTAGGGCTGGGGAGATAGCTTAGTGGCATGTGTGTCTATCTAGCAAGTGCAAAGTCCCAGGTTCTATCGCCAGTACCAAAAAAAGCATACACAATGATGTATATATGTATGTATGTATGTATGTATGTATGTATGTATTTACAGTGTATGAGGGAAAGTCTAATAGGCTCAAGAGATGGGAATTCTCACCTCTTTTCTGCAGAAAAAAAGCTAGGCTCAGAGAGTCTACTTTGGGGAACTTCTCAAAAGTTGTGTACCTTGTAAATGACACAGTTGGAACTTGAAACCGTTCTGAGCCACGTGTTTGGTTCCCTTCCCCACTCCACATATAGCCTGGACTCTCCAAGAGGAACCTGCACGGGGCTGGAGCTCCCCTGGTTGTGAAGGCGGCAGCAGCCTGTCAGCAAACAAACCTACCCTGTGCTATTGTGTGTGGCAGGCCCTAGACTCCCTGTGTTTATTGGTGATGGGGTGGCGATGCTTAAAAATGCAATTTCTGTGCAGCGAACAAGAAAAAGCATCATGAGAAAGGCCAGGACTTTGGCATTTGATGTAGATTAAAAAGTTTGGTTCCCAGGTGAGGTAAAACATAATTTAAGTTTCCTAGTCACTTAGTTTGCCAGCTTATTAATACCATGTATCTGTAGGACAGGACAGAACTGTAAGGTGTCACTGACAGGTGGATGATGCAAGAGGTCTAGTCAGATGCAGATGCAGCCGGGAATAAAATTAACACTCAAGGAATAAAATTAACACTCAGCACCCCTAAAAAATATGCATCGTAGCCGCTGTGGGGTATTGAGCTCCTCCTCCTCCTTGGTGTGCTGTTTCTACCTGCCAACACTTCTGTGTGAGACTTGAGGTTAATAGCCAGTGTAGGCAATAAATACGCATCCACATCTCCTGTGCCCGATAACTGGTGAAATATCCAAGATGCAATAAACCATCCTTTCCAGAACAATTTTATTCATAAGGTCATCTTAAAATGAAGCAGGGCCACTGAGATAGCTCAGTGGACTAAGCACCTGCTTAGGCAAGTGCAGGGACCAGTGTTCCATCCCTGACACTGCATACTGCACCAGCCTCATTCTTGGGCACACTGAGCCGGCCACCAAGACTGGGTGTGTTGGCGCACCTCTGTAATCCCAGTTCTGGAGAGGCTGAAGACGCAGGGATCACTATGAGTGTGAGCTGTCTAGTGACACCCTATACCAAATTCATTTTAAAAATTGAAACAAAAACATAAAAATGAAAAAATGATGAAACATATGCTGAAGAGCTTGACCAAATCATATGCACATAGATGAAATAGGATGTGTTCTATCTTGCATCCCTCGATTCGCCATGCTTCAGTCCTGCTTTTGTTAGTATAAATGCTCTCCGACCTAACTCAAATAATAAACTAGTATTTATAGCTAGGATATTTTGTCCGGCACTATCGGCAAGTCAAGAGTCTCCTTCCCACCTCAGGGACCTTCTCCTCTGCAGTCAGCAGTGGGGCACTGTGCAGCTGGATGTCACAAGGAAACTGCTTCTCCGTAGATCTCCTCCCTGCTCCAGAGCCCTTCGCTTTGAGTTAATTGGCGTCTCCGTGCACCTGCAGCTACTGCGTGACGCTGCCCTCAGCCTATTTCCTAACAGCTGCATGTGCTCATCTGAGAGTCCCAAAGCCCTTCAGTGGCTGGGTTGTTTGAAGGCTGTGAACTTTGTAAAGAAAGCTTATAGTTCATCTCTTTCCTTGGGGGCTTGTATTTCAGCAGTAGTTACCAGAAAGGCAGTAATTTCTTCTGAAAGATTACAGTACTTGATCTTGTAATTCTTCAGCCCAAGTCGAACTTGTGGCTCATGAATCTTCAATGTTTCTGTCCTGCTTGACTTGAATGTAGTGATGAATTTGTAGGTGCAAATAGGAAACAATGCATGTCATAGGTCATTAAGAATCAGAGCCTCACAACGTAGGAGAAGAGATCTAGGATGATAGAAATGGCCCTAAGGAAACCAAGCAGAATCTGAGATTCATTGCCATTCTTTCAGCTTCATTGGAATCCATATTAAGCTTGATTCCTTAACACGTTAATCTTTCTGCTCTTGTTCTGGCTCATTCTCTCCATTGTGTAGGCTCTGCTTCTTGAGTTCCTAAGGCTCTTTCTTCAAGAGATGCTCAACCTTCCCTTCCACCTGGATAACTTGCACTCTTCCTGGAGCCCTCAGCTTCAGTGTTACACACGGCATTCTCAGAGACCACACTGTAGATTCTCTGGACTAATTGGTCTTCAGCAACTATCTGTGTTGTTGCAGAGAGGATGCTGAGGTTCAGGAACTGGCATTTCTTGTTTAAGACCGCACTAATGGCATGGCTTGGTTTGGAACCCAAAGCACAGAGTCCTGCGTCTCACCTTTTTCTCCTTACAGCATCATCCTGCTAGCAGGAGGGTGCAATGAGAGGACAGGGCAGCTGACAGCTGGTGGTTTCATTGCTGTGTCATGGCATTACTAAGAGCTCCCGGTAGCTCTCTGGTTAACCTTACATTGACCCTAAGTGGCAGCTGAGGCTGAGACTATAGGGCTTTGTCACAAAACCCCAATCATGAGCATCCGGGGACTTCTGGAGCAGGAAGGTTGTTGGAGGCCTTTCCCTTTAGAGAAAGCCAGATACTTGCACTGCTTCCAGAGCGGCTGGCCTCCTGCCACAGTCAGTAACCAGGACTAAAGGGGAGTACCAATCCCACAGGAAGCCATGGAGGTCGGAGGGCCTTTCCTCTAGAGCAGTGTTCTTGGGTCCTCCCCTTGCCTGCCACCACACCTGCTCTTCTAAGAAAGAACCAAAACCTGCCATATAGCTGTGTCTTCTGGGCCACTACTTAAACGCCATTCATCCATTGTCACAACTTTCTAGTGAGCTTGCCGTCAGAGTTACCAAGAGGTTGAGCTCTTTATCAGTGCCCGAGAACCAGTGGGTGCCTCTCCTGGGGCCAGTTTTGGGCTTCCTGATTTAGGCCTCAGTGCATTTTTCTCTGTACCAAACTTTCTGGCAAACAGAATAACAGTGCATATCTTCTGTCCATCTATTTAACTGGAGGAGGACACAAGCCCTGCAGCAGGGGTGAGCCAGTCTTTCCTACGTGAGGATGCCCCCCAAGAAACCATCGCCACAGAGCTGTGCTCCCTCATTCGGTGCCTTATCTCGTGTTAAACAAAACTCACTTTTACCGTGTACAGATGCCCTTCATTTTCATTTAGTTTCTCTCTGGACCTTGGAGTTTAAGGTATGCTCATGTACATTATAATGAATAAAGCATTTTCAGAAAGCATCTTGTTATGGTTTTTGTCTGGTTGTTCCTCCAAAGCCTCATGAGGTTATGAGGCAGAATTCTAGAGTTTGTGATTAATTCATGATCCGTTGCTGGGATTGTGGGTGTGAGTACTATTGGGGTTATGGTTGTAAGCGCCACTGGGTGAATGGGTGTGAGGGCTACACCCAGCCTGGGGCACGTTACCTTAATGAGACAAAAGGGACACAGACTTGATCTCTGCTGCAATTGTTGCTGCTACTCCTCTCATTTTCTCTTGCTGTTTTGCTGTTTTCTACCACTAAGAACTTCTGCCCTCTTCCATGTGCCAGTCTGCCTTGGAGCCAGCAGAGTATGGACTAAAACCTCCACTAACTGTGAGCTAAATAAACCTTTCCTTCCTTAATTTTGGGTGTCAGGTATTTTATCCGAGCAATGACAAAAAGTAGACAAGACACATCTGATGTCTACTGTGTTGCAAAAAGAAATCCACTTAAATTTCTGTTAGGCATGTTTGTCTTAACTCTCAATTTCTACAATCTCATTAATTACTAAAATTCATCTTTTAAAAGAAAATACCCCAGCATCGCAATGCCAGTCTTTAAATTATACCACAAATCTACTGTGATAAAATGAACATAGTATTGGAGGGGGGAGGAGACAGGCCTGAGGATCAGTGGAACAGAAGATACAGACATGACCCAAAACTGACTCAGCCTCTCTTTGTTTGAGAAAGGAGCCAAAAGTTCACCTAAAGAAAGCTAGTCTCCTTAATAAATGCTGCTGGAAGAACTGGCTCTCTACATGCAGAAGAGTAAAGCTAAACTTATGTCTATCACCAGGTACTAAACTGAAGTCAAGATTTGTCAATATCTAAATATTAAAACAGAAACACTAGTTTAATAGTAGAGAAAATACGCAGAAATCTTAAAGACGTAGGTATAGGCAGGGACGTCATGAACAAAACCCAGCTTGCAAAGAAAATACTATAAAGAATCAACAGATGGGATCTCACCTTGTTAAACAAGTTTTGCAGAGCAGAATAATCACCAGAAGAGTGAAACTGGGAATAAATTGTATCCCACTGTCCCTGAGATAAAGGACTTTCATCTACAACATACTAAGAATTAAACATATCAGACCCCCAAGTTCAAAGACCCAATCCAAAAATAGGTATTTAAGATGAGTGCACATTTCTGAGAGGAAAAACTAAAGTGTAAAATAAGTGCATGAAAAGATGTTCAACATCATTGTTCATTTGAGAAATGGAAATTGAAACAATATTGAGATTCCATCTCACACTAGAAAGAATGGCTATCGTCAAAAAATCAACCGATAACAAATGCTGGCAAGGCTGCAGGGAGAAAGGAACCATTTCTACTGCTGGTTGGAGTGCCGACTGTTGTAACCACTGTGGAAATCAGTATGAAGATTCCTTGTAAAACTAGGATTAGTGGTTCCACTGGATCCAGTTATTCCTCTTCTGGGTATCTTCCCTGAGTTAAAAAGATCATATCACAGTATATAAGTGCATCTATGTTTACAGCAGCACAATTTATAATAGCTAATTCTTGGAAACAACCCAAATGCCCATCAACTGAGAAACAGATTTAAACTATGTGGGCTTTTCTATGTCACTCAGTCATAAAGCAAGGTAGAGACTTTCATAGGTAAAAGGATGCAACTGGAGACTCTCATAAGTGAAATAAACCAGACCCACACCTGTAAACATTGTATTATCTCAATTGGGTGAGAAGCTGAGTGGGTAAATGAGATGCAAAATGCATGGCAGGTCTGGGGAATTGGATAGAAACTTCAAAAGAAAAGACAAAGTGGGATGAGTGAGAGGGAAAGGAAGCAATGGAAGAAGAAAAACGTTTATTTCCACACAAGATAGTTAAGACAGTTGTGCAGCTAGCTTGTCTTAGTTCATTGAAATGAAAGGTTTGTGCTAATATTACTTGGATAAGATATTATGCTTGTGTGCTATACTCTGGGTAACTACTACAAAATAACAATACACAATGTATTAGTTACTGTAGCTCTCTTACTAACCTGTTTTGAAACTGTTTTACTGTTATTGTTATTTTTGTCTCTTTAAAATGAAAAATAAAAGCATACAGACCCAGCCGGCTCTTGGTAGCCGAGTCCACTGTTCTCTACAGTCTCTTTCCCTGGAGTGGAACCTGGCTCTGGACAGGCTTGTTTTGCAGTCGCAGTGGTTCCTAAATGCTTTGCAGCAAGGTGACGGGGAGAGCAAGGCTGCTCTGCAATGTTTCGCTGCACTGGTTCCCACTTTTCCCTTCAAGTGAGCAGCGAGAGTTTCTGGTTCTGAGCCTCAGCAGGAGCACACATTTAATTGCCATGGCTTGCCAGGACTTCAGAACAATGAAGTGGAGTAATTACTGCCTGCAGGCTGCTTGCCTCATCTACAGGTTTTCACCTGCAGAGATCCAAAGCATCAGTTGAAAGCATCTAAAGGTGATGGTTGGAAGAACCTACATCTCTTCATTCTCTGCTAAAGTTTTTCTCTGCCGTCAAGAAACCTTAGAACCACTCACAGTGAACATCACACTGCGTGTTCAGACTCTCAGTCCAGTACCCCCTGCTCCCTAAAGTGTTCCATGCTACTTTCTACATTGAAAAGAAAAAAAAAAAAACAAAAACTAACAGTTCTTCAAACAGCTCAATGGATCAGGTTAAGTAGCTTTGTGGTCTTCTAGAGGCACCTAAGCTTTCTGCACTTCAAATGGTGCATCTATAAATTGTTTCACACAGTTTGTAAGGACTAAAACTACAGTAAATGTCTAACACTGAGACAGGTGCACATTTTAGGGTGCCTGGGCTGGGCAGAGGAATAGACGGTTTGAACTGATCTTAGGCTGGTCAGTCACTGCTTTCCAATATGATTATTAAACACATTTGCAAATTGGCTTTTATATTTAAAGAAAATTGAAGTTCTGGCAACTGTACAAAGTAAATTAAACAGAAAAGAACTCAGTCTAAAAAGAGAAGGCAAGACGTGATTTATAATATAATGTGAGACTCAGTGCTGTTCCCATACTTACCTATATTGTTGGCCAATGCATGCCAGTGTCCAGACTGGTGTACAGCATGCATTAGATAAATATTTGTTGAATAAATCAGTGAGTGAACCATAGTTGTAATGATCCAGCAATCACGTGAAAGCAAAAATGACGGAATGGTCAGCATCTGATTTTCTCCATGTACTCAACTTGAGTTTCGTCATTTAAAAATTCACTGAGATTCACATTTACAACCACAGGAAGACAACTGACCTGAAAAGAGAACAGTACGTGTAGACACGGTGATACCATTACTGCCATTGATTCTCATATTGGCAACACAAGCTCTAGGATTACTTCTACTCCGTGGAGAGGTTTGCATTGTCCAAAGTCATAGAGTTAATAGGTAGAAAGCAGAAAATGAATGTAAGTTACTATGGCACCCAAGCCAGGATTTATTTTACCACATTAGATTTAAGTTGTTAGATAAATGTTTAGGAAATATTTCGACTGAAAAAATGTTAACTTCACTCTCCAATTCAAGTTATTGCTTAGATTCCAAGATCAGTCTGAATACTAATAGGGTGTCCCTTCTGATAAGAACAGGACACTGTGGAAAGATACATCCACCTTGGAATTATGAGGAGATGAGAGTACAAGTGTTGGCTGGTCCAGGGGCCTTAAGACAGATGATAGTTGTATTAGTCCCATAATAAATGAATAGTTAAATTGTTCTTGTCCATTTGTGGCCCAGAGGTTGGTCAACAAGCAGAGTTACTGGGTCAAAAGTACAGACAGAATTGGTACAACAGCTTTGAGAAATAGCCTTAAAGACAGCCTAGACTTAGGAAGAGTGGTGGCCAAGAGGCACGAGATGGATCATAATTTGAACAGAGACCATAGTCATACCCTGGAATAGAGACCAGAGGACACAGTAAGATGGTGCTAACATGCAAAAAACAAGTAGGAAGCTGGAAATCAATTGAAGTTTCCTTCTTTGAAAACTTGTAGACTAGTAATGTTGGACAATTCAAGCATAGCACTGCCTGTGGCGCAGCAAGACAGATAAATTATATGATTCATTAAGACAAGCTATGGGGCTGGCCAGATAGCCCAGCAGACTAAAGCACCTGCTTAAGTGGATGCAGGGACTGGGGTTCAATGCCTGCCATGAGTGCACTCTGAGACTGCAACTGAGACTGGGTGTGGTGGCATGCACCTGTAATCCCAGTACTTGGGAGGCTGAAACCAGGAGGATCACTATGAGTCCAATGTGTGTAGCGAGGCCCTACAGATCCTGTACTAGACATAAAAAATAAATTTAAAAAGACAGAAACTGTGTATATAATTTCAGATTTATGTGAAAATACCCCAAACCTAATATTTTTGTGTTATTGTAAGTGTCTAGCATCTAGACCCAGCCTGTTTGGGTTCCTGTCCTAGTTCTATCATTCATTATTTTTAGATTTGTGGTGCCCATTTGTACATCTATGAAATAAGGATCACAGCCTCCTCTCTTCCTTAGAGAGAACTTTAATACGCAAGAGCATTTTAGAACAAACTCAGCATATAGCACATCCTCAATGAACATTATCAAGGCAGGGATGTATTTCAGTGGTAGAGAGATTGGCTAGGATCCCCAAGGCTCTGGATTCACTAACATTGTTTGAAATGGTTATATATATATATATATATATATATATATATATATATATATATATTGAAACATTTTTTTCTTCTTTTACCCTCATTCTATGTCACTAGTCCACTAGTCACAACTCTTGGGAATCTTCTTGAGATAACTTGAATAATCATATTCTTTTTTTTAAATCCTTCTATCTTTCATTCTTCCGCATAGCCTCAGGCAATCTATCTCTCCATTTCATTTTGCAAACTAAGTTTATTATAAAGGGGGGAAAAATTCCTCTCAAAACATCCAGATAGACTCAGTCATCATCATAGCCCATAAAATTCCCTAGATTTTTACCTCAGAGTGTCTACATTTCCATTAGTTTTCATAACATATCACTACATTTGTTCACACCAGCCCCAGTACTTGAGCCAAAATATTATTTATTATACAGCTATATTGTTCTTTCTTCTATTTTATTTAGTTATTCTGTAATATTTTCTCCATGGCAAACATGTGGTGTCTACCTTTCACAAGGTGAATATGTTGCAGTGGGCTCGCCTGTGAAATCAGTTGCTATTTGTAGCATCGTTTCTAGGAAAACACACTAGTTATTCCAAACAACTGACTCAAATAACTACTTTGCATGCAGCCTAAAACCTCATATTGCCATACACATGATCTTATGTAATACATCAACATTTCATGTAGTAGTTATTTTTGTACTGTGGTTAATAATTGTAGCTTTAGAATTTCTAGATAACTTGATGACTAGCAGGACAGAAGGAACCTGAGCCCATTTCTGTTTATGTGTAGTACAAAATGATTTCTGGAGCACAGTTATTTTCTGGCACATACACCTATTTAATCTGGCTGTAAATAACTATTTATACAGAAAAAATGGGCCAGCTGTTGATGATAACAGTGATAAAGTTTACACATTTTCAGGGCTCAGGATGTGCCAGACATTATCTCAAGTGCACGAACCTTTGTAAGTTTTGTGAGCAATTGGTCTTATCCTCATTCATAAAGGCACAGAGCGAAGTTCTTAAAGGAAAAATTTGGTCAGAGACCATGTGGCAGGCAAGTAACAGGATTGGGATTCAGATTCACAAGTTCTCAATTGCAGATTCTCTGTTCTTGGCCACTTCCACATACCCCTTCCTGCTGGGCGGGAAGAGACACATGCCTCCACTTCTTGAGTGCTGTGAGGAAGTCCTGGGAGTGGAGGCTGAAGCCAGGCTGGGACTGGTGGCCCATTGATGGGAAAGATGGCACCTAACAGGAAAAGTCGACTTGAATGAAGAAGACTTAAGATTCATGAACCATTGGGAACCAATGGCATGGCCAGAGTCCTGGGAAAAAATAACAGAAAATCAGATATGGATACCTGAGTTGGCCTTTGCTATCTGGTTGTTAATGGAGGAAGAACTGATTGGATGTCAAAGGCTACTTATCTGCAGTCTTTTCATGAATCCCCGGGGAGGCAATTTGTTGCAAGTGAGCCTTTGCAGCTAAGCAATTGTCTTGCAACTTAATGGCATTGTGCCATGTTCCTCTTTCAATCTCTCAACAGAGTTTTACTTTGTATAAATATTAGGTTAATATTGTTTGGTATGCAGTTTGCTCAGCACTTGGAGATGGGAGTCATTGCTAATGGTTGGGCTGAGGTGATGTTTTGCAGAAATATTCAAAGATCTGTGTCAGATTTTAATGATTTTATGCAGGCTACTGTCAGAAGCAGTGATTTGTAAGTAATCCTGATTTCTAGTTAGTAAGAAATTTTTGCTCCAGACTTTATGTTTCACTGCTTTTTCTCTTAATAATGCTTTTCTTGGTGTACAAGAACCCCCCAACTCAGTTAGTCCCTCTCAAATTTACTTATCGGCAGAGGAGTTCCAGAATGCAAGTTTTAAAACTTCTCTCCTAAATAGGTACAGATGAAGCTACTGAAATGCCCTGAAACCCACTCTTCCTGGAGAAGTTCTGATTGGTTTAATCTAAAAAGAAGCTGCACCAGGTCCCTGTTGCACCTTTATATAACCTATTGTAATAAGTACCTTAACCACAGTTACTAGTCCCTGCACCCCGAAATATAGACAGGCCCTAAACTTTTCTTCATTGCATTGCCAAATCAACATCAGAGCTTTTCAAAATTCACACCCACTGATACCATTTTTCTGCTTAAAACATTTCGAACTCCTGAAATTCTTACTTTGGTGTCCTGAACCTTTTACTGCCTGTCCTATGCTAGCATGTCAATCTCTGTCTCTTGTTTCCCCACCTGCTCCACATTTTCTATGGCAGGTGCTTTTCACATGCTGTTCCAGCTCCTTGGGCCATCCTTTCTGGCTCTGTCCCCACCACAGTTGGCTCTGACCCTTCAAATCTCAGAGCTCTATTATAATATGTCATAACATTCTATGCTTCTTTGAACACATATTGAAGAATAATTAGTAATGATTTGCTAATAATTACATTATGATTGTGAGTCTCACCTCTGCTGGGATGTGAGAAGAGGGGCTGCTTCCTTGCTGCCTATATTTGTAGCCAATGGCAGAGATTCAAGGAGCATTGTTGGTGAAACAAAATGTTTCATGAATTAGTGTGTCATGTCATAAGGCTTTTTGAAGGATTTCTTGCACAGAGTAATTGCTGCAAACGCGTTGCCTATGTACGTTAGCTACTGTTATCACTGATGCTGTTTTTACTTTGCATTTATTAGTGCACGTTGATGAGAAAATGTCTTGGACTGTGATAAAGGGCCTTTCAGTGGCAGCTCTGTAAGTGGTCTTTGCAAAGTCCTCTAATCTCTCTGGGATTTCGGCATCTCATTTCCAGAGGCAATTTTAAATTTGATGCTAATTTCAATTTTATTTTAAAAATCCCCAGAAGTGCAGATTCCCTTTGAAGCCAAAGTAAAGTGGAAAGAGAAGTAACTCACTAATAAAGAGATGAGCGATTTTCTTCAGCTTTTCAGCCTGGTTTCTAAAGTATTCTCCACAGGCAAGATGACTCTGGGTTTCTGAGACACAGCGCTTCTGAGTCCTGCATGGCTGTGCCGCCATTAAGTCTCCTCCTGAAGGCTTTCCTGCTACTTGTTGGCTCTGTGTGTGTCTTTCCTCGTATCTCTCTGGTTTCTGGATCACTTGAGAAATCTTCAGAAGGAAAGCTATACATCGCCCTTGTCACTGGTTAGGGCTGAGGTGCAACATGCATCTCTGCATGAGATTCACCTGGACTTGCTATCATTTCACCACTGTCACCAGGGGAGCAGCCCACGCCAGGACCCTGGCGGTTCCTGTTGAACTCTCACTGGCTGGAGTGGAAAGAGAGAACACCTCCTCTGTGCGTAAGATCTTTGGCAATTAATTGGGAAGTCCATGCCAGTGGCAGGGAATCCCAGGATCCTCACTTCCTCTGTGGTGAGAGGGGGGCTGTCCCTGTGGAAGGGAGAAATACCCATCTTTATAATACCAGCTACCTAGTGAATTGCACCCAGGTCCTAGGTGGTTTCTAGAAATTAAATGCACCTGTGTCTGGAAGCTGGCACTATGCAAACTAGAAAATGTATTGTTTATTTTGTTTGTTTATAAACCTGAGCAAAGAACACGTAGTCCATAAACTAACAGGATTTATGGTCTGTGACAACAAAGGCAGGTGGCTCTGGGACATCTGAGTTTATAACTTGACTGCAGGCATGTTCTTATTTGTGAAAGACATCTTAGAATCCCTAAAGATTTGGGCCTGGGAATTTCCACAGAGCCTAAAAGAAAAAAAGAAACCCAGCTTTGTAGAGCCATCATTGTACATTTATGTTCTCTCTTTTTAAATTTTTCAGTTTTTTTTTTTTTTTTTTTTATTCCAAGAGACTTATTTTCAAGACTGGTTTCATTAAGGCTCTAAAATCCAGGTGGTGTTTTCTGGGGCAGTTGCCATAATATTGGAAGTCTTCTGAGAATTTGTGTAAATGTATTGATGTGTTAGTGCCTATACATAGACACATATCCATATTTATGGCTACTTCCGTATATCTACATGAATAGAGTTCCATCTTTGTGTGTGTCTTAATTCAGGGGAACTTAGCCAATAGGCAGGTTACAACTTTACCCTCATTTCTAACAAAGAGAAAGAGGACAGTGGTTGCAGGGTTGAATCCAGCCGTAGCAGTAAGTTACAAGGAGATGGGTCAACTTTTTAACTGGTATTATCCAAAAGAACATAATTAGTCTGACCTTTTTGCCTGTGAAGGTCTAATCTAAGAGGTAATAGTTGGTCAAGGACTCTTGGTGTCACTGACTTTGAAACTAAACCTGTTAACTTTTTCATCTATGAAGAAAAGGGACATGGGTAGGTGTTGGATATCGGGACAACATAGGCGAGCCCTGCACTGAGGAGGTGATTCTCATGGACCCCAAGTTGCTACCTAGCTAGTCACATTTATCCCGGGTATGCTCTTCTAGGTTTCTTCAACTGAAAGAAAACAGCAGATGTCCAGATGCTACTTCCTAAGTAATGCATAGAATCAAAGTAAAATTTCCCTTCGCCTGCATAAATCCATGATTTCCTACAATATAAAGTGGCGACAGAACCACAAATGTCTACTGATTTGTGGAGAACAGCTACTAATATGTGTGCAGCCTTACTCAGAATTGGCTTGGGGATGTGTTGAGATGGAATCTAAAGTCAGTGATTTTAGTGATTAGACAGAAACCTGTGCCAACAGGGCAAAGCCACACACATAAATGCGTACACGCAACACACAGGTAGTTGGTCCAGTGCTTATTTGTGGTCTCTGTTGCATATTCCAGTCATGCAGCTTAACTCCTTTGAATATAGCAAAAGTCTGCCAGGAGGCCAGTGAAGAATTACCAATTAATTTTCATATTTTTAATGGCTCCCAACTCTAACCACAGTGAATTAGTAGCAGTGGTCCACAGGAATAATTATACTTGAGGTCCACTCATGTGTGGATTATCCAATTATAGCTGGCTGTAGGTTCGAAAGGAAATGAAGCTTCAGTAAAAGGTCAAGAAGTAGAAGGATCCCAAGTTAGCAGAGACAGAGGCTCAGGAAGTGAGAAAGCAGGATGAGCTATTGCAGCATGTGGCGCTTGGGAGGGCCCCCGGGTTGTCATGATTATGACGAATCACCCCGAGTCCAAAAGCTTTTCTTGGTAATTTATTTAAGAATCAAGGGGGCTATGCAGAGAACTCTAGCAATGAGTGACCTGGGGTCACACAGCTTTCCTCAGTAGCAGCATTTTCTGTGCAATACAGTGGTTCCATAGATAAATATCCCAGTCTCCTTAATAATTGCGGAAGATGGGGCTACTCAGAGGGACAGTGATCTCTGTGTCATTGTCACGAATGTGTGCAACTCAATTTTCAACGCTCAGTTTTGAAGTCTCTTCCTAAGCACTACCCACCAAGCTTGCAGTGTTACACCCTGTATCTCTTAGGAACCCATCTGCCCGGCTGGCAAGAAATGTAGGCAAGAGACTGCTGATTCAGGGTCTGGGCCCGAGGCCAAAGTTAACTGCATTTCAACAGGAGTCACAGCTGGTCCCCAGCGCAGAGCAGACTAACATTAGATTTTGTTTGCTGTCCCCTGGCTGTGGTACTCTGGTTTTGATAAATAAGTTACAGGTAGCAGATCTCGCTGTGATAGGCGTCCAGCAGGGAACAGTTGCAGGGGAAGGCAAGAGTGCCTGAGCATCGGCCTTAATTTTCTGAATCTTTTCAGGATGTCTTGTCCATGAATTTCCATTTATATATTTTATGATTTATTCATGTTTATAATTCCAGCAGCGAGGTAGCTGCTGACACAGTGAATGATGGCGTGGGAATTCATGAGGATTGCATGGTACTAGAACTTGTCTTCAGCCTAAGGCAGACCTCAGAGCACTTGTCTATTAAAAAATTTCAGGTTTCTTAACTTTTCATGTATCTTTTTTAAAAACTTAGTCACCAGCTCTGCCCAGCCTCGTCGTCCACAGCTCCCTTCACGTGGCCTTCTCTCTGCCTAAGCTGAATGCAGCATCCTGTGTCCCACCCAACTCACCTTTTCTCTTCTGACTCCAAACTCTTATGGAGAAGTGTCTCTCTCCTGCGGAAAGACAGAAACCGCAAAGGTCCTCGCAGAGCCTAGTGCTGCTTTCTCCGTTTAGTCCTAGCTGAGCAGTTTCCACAGTTAGTTATGCTGCCGTGAACAGCTTAAAGCGAGAACCTTCAGCTGTTTGCCATTCTACCACCAGACCTCGAACCATGTCTGTAGTCGGTCGTGGGCCAGGAGTATCAGGCAGAAGAGGAAGAATGCTCCAGTGCACTGCCAGGTGACTGACAGCCTGGCCAAAGTCACCAAGCAAAGCCCAGGCCTATTCTAGAAGTCGACCACTGACCAGGGGAGGACAAAGCCACCACAAAGGAGGACTCAAACAAGCAAAATTTCCCTCATCCCACAAATTTGTTTCACTTATATTTCATTTATTTCCCCCAGTTATTTTCCATTCTGTTTTCAGTGTACTCACTCAGGTCAGTTTTCAGAAGCCAATATTAAACCTGGCAAGGCTTGTAGAAGAATTTCTAATTATTTCAGACTTTCTGTGCGATGTACCTTTTAGCTCTTTGTTTTCCGCTGAGGACTTGTGTACATGGGCAGCAATGAAGGCAGAAGTCGACTATTTCAGACAGAAGCAGGGATTTCCAGCAGCGCTTATAGGATGACCGGGCCCCAGGGCGGAAGCCTGCTCAGCTGGTGCTCTCCCGGTGCCATCTTGCTCTCCAGCCTGAGGAGGTTCTTAAAGGCAGAAGTTCTCTGAGATGCTGAGCCTCAGGAGCAGGGCAGTGCCACACACAGGCCTGCAGTGTGGGAGGCACCTGAGCAGGTGGCCACAGGGCTGCATCATGGGTGGTGCCAGGACATACAGCCCAGGATAATCACAGCAAGTGCTTGTTTTAAAAACTTGTTAGGAAGAGGTTGCAGATTTGAAATTTTTTCTCATGGCAATCAATTTATAACAGCAAAGTACTTAAAAAGAAAAAAAAGACCAGCTTTCTCATGAAGGGGAATACTGTGGATGTTTGAATTTTTAAAATAAAATATAAACATTAAAATAAATGCCACCTTGGACTGTGAGTTCACAGTTGTGCTACCAACACACTGATTGTGTTTTCATGGTAAGTGGGGCATCTGTGATTTGTTGGGGCCTTGGGTCAGGCAAACCGAGGTTCTGCCCGCTCAGTAGTTGCATGGCATTAAACTCTTGGAAGTTTAAGCCTCCTCATTTACATGTGAGGTTAACAACATTGGCCACGTGACTGGTGTTGTGATTTGCGACGAAGTTCTGAGGCACACAGAAAAGGTTCGATGACAGTGGTTTGTATTGCTGTTTGGATTACTGTGTTGTGCTGTGAGGGGAAGTGGACACAGAATTGGAAACTGAGAGGGACCTATCTGGACATCTTGCTCATGAGCAATACAGCAAGCTGTGGAGAAGCGTAAGAAAGCCGAGAAAGGTGTAGGCGAGAGCAGGAGGAGGGCCCGAGCAGAGCTGGGCCCTGGTACTTCCCGCTGCACCTCACTCAGGTGGATGGGCCCTAGCACCTCCCTACTTTCCTGTTACCCGGATGCACCCTATGCCCCAGGCCATAGAACTTTTCACGGTTCCTAGCTTGGCTTCACCTGGCAGAAATGTCTTAGCTATCTTTCTTTGTTGGGTCTATGCTGCGCTCACACAGCTCCATCTCATTTTAGAAACCTCCCCTCCTACTTCTGAAGAGTGTGTGAGAGCCTCTCATGCTGGCTCCCAGGGTGTCGCGTGCTTCGCTGACTGGGAGCATCGTCACGCGTTCTCAGCGTCTCTCTTCTCCACTAGCGGGTCACCTCCCTGTACTTCCATTGCTCGGTAACTGCTGGAATAGGTCTCAGAGCTCATAAAATGAGATTTCTTCTCTCTCCCTTCTGAGCTAGGTCTGTGCAGAGGCAAGCAAAGGAGGAGAAAGGGAGGGCTGCCCACTTAAAGATTAGAAGGTGTCAGAACCTTTCTTCTAAAAGGTTTTGTTCATTCCAGGAACACTAGTCTTCTCCCGATTCTCTTCACCTAGCCTGCAAAGAAAAAGAAAGACCATGGAGGATCTCACAGAGATATGTGTGGGCCAGGCCGGAATACAAAATGAAATGATCACTTCTGAGAGTCTGTTCAGTCAAGACATGTTAGGTAGGCCTTGCTCGACTACAAGAGGAAACGCTGTGATGAAGCCATGTGTTCATCAGGGGGAAACTCAATGGAACAGAGTTTGACGAATCTTTGTCATATTATTTGAAGGCATATATTTGCTCCTATATATCTGATACTTTGCACAATGTAATCTGACATTTTTCTCTTAGAAATCAATCAATACTAAAAATATAAGTAGTGTAGCATTAGAAGACGAGCACTGCTTGCCATCTGTCTGCCTCTGTGCTCGTGGTCTCCTTGGCTAGTGAATGCTCATTTCAAGACTGTGGTATCTGATACCTTTCTAGGCACATCCCATCCTGCCATGCTCTGTATTTCAAACTCCAAAGCTGGGCATACTTCCCCCCAGCACTGGCACCATTATTCTTTCCCAGGTGTCATCCTGCCCCCACATGCATGCTCTGCAAAAACCCTTGTGTGGCCACCCAGATTTCCTGTTCCTCTTCCTGTGTCACTTTTCTTCTTTGCATTTTCCTCACTCAGGTAGACTATGGGCTACCCTACTTGAATATATATTTGCGAGTTCCAGGACTTTCGTTTCTTCTAACCTATGCACCTGCAACAGTTTCTGGTACATTGTAATTGTGTAAGTAATTTTTGATGCATGCCTCGCTTTTGTTTTAGCACAGTGATTTGTGTCTTGCCCTTATGAAAGTGACAGACGTTAACAACTGAATGTGAAAATATTTCAAAAGTATTTGGCAACTAGCTGTAGAAATGAGGGAGGAACAAAGATGAACTTATTAGTAGGCAGTGACGGTGCTTTGACTCAGAGGCTCACGGAAAATGTTATTGTTCTGAAAGGTCGCATCGCAGCCACCAGAGAATGTTTCGAAGGTGTTTCAGTGTTTCTTCCTAGAATACTGATTTTGATGCAGTCCACTCAATAAAATAAGGCTTGAATCAACTGTGGAGCTGAGTAAACCCAAAATGAGCGCTTAAACCATTTCAATGTTGTCTTATCAGGAAGGTTATTTAGTGAAGGGGGCACTTGGATTGCAGCGATTCTCTTCACAGAATTGAGCCTTGGCAGGCTGTCTCTATGTGATTATTCAAGGATACACTTGTCATGCAGAGAACATTTGAGGAAAGCCTTATCTTTAAAACTCAGCTTCTTAGAGAAGCAAAAGGTACACACAACAGTGCGACACAACAGCCCACCAAATCCACTCAGTGACTTCTTGAGTAGTCAGCCTGGACCGTTGGGCTCAGGTCATGCAAGGCACGGGCTTTCCCGAGGATATACAGGTGAAGGGCATGGAGCCTGCAGTCCAGGTGCAGATACTTCTTGAGAGCACAGTGTCTCTGCTGGGCATTCTATAAAGCATGTCACACACACTCCACGCTGCTGCTGTCTGGTCTGACTCCCGCCTGCAGACTGGGAACTCGCATTCTCTCCTTCCGCAGCTCTCCAGCGGCCCTGGGCTCTCACTGAGATCCGACTCTGCTTCTACTCAGCCTCCGTAGAGGTGAAGACTTTTGCCCAAAGTTGTTCAACTATTAAATAGGATATAAAGAGCGATCGCCCAAATATTCTGACTCTTCTTCCAGTGCTCTTCCCACTTGAATTCTATGTCTGTGCCTACAGCCTAGAGGTCAGTTTGGTGGAACAACATCTACTTACTCAACATCTTTTCAATTTATATTCTTTCTTCTAATATTTCTTCTCTCAATTTTTGTCTTGCAAATGTGTCTAATCATAGGACGCAGACTCATATTTTATCATTAACATGTTTTTCTTAGCATTCATGTGTATCTTTTCTCGCTCATATTTTCCTAATCCCCACATCTGTGTTTCCATAATAGCAGGTCTGTATTTTCTTCTTCACAAGTGATGCATTAGCTTCCAGCACTGAATAGAAATATCCTCATAGCCTAATGTTTCTATTTTATAATGTTGATTGCTTACCTCCCAAGTGAGAATGGCGTCAGAATTTAGAAGCACATTTCTATTTTCTCTGTAAGTGGCCTCATAAATTGCAAATAAGAACATGAAGTATTTAGTATTTACAACAATAATAGCTAACACAGTCTCAACTTACCCTTTTATAAACATTGATTAATTCACTTTATCCTCAAATAACTTTGTTAAGAAAGCATTATTATTATTCTAGCTACAGTTTAAAAGTTTGAGGCATAGGGACAATGTCCAGAGCTGGGCATTGTGGCCTGTAATCTCAGCACTCAGGAGGCTGAGGCAGGAGGATCACTGTGAGTTTGAGGCCACCACAGGCTGCAAAGCGAGTTCAAGGTCAATCTGAATTGCTTTGTGAAACCCTGTATCAAAAAGACAGAAAATAATAACAACAATAATAAAAACCAAAATAAAAACCAGTGTCTGGCACAGTGTAAATCATTACAAACATTTTATGTCATTTTTGTGTTTTAGCTCTCTGTGATGACAAACATCTACAAAATTTGAGGTCTTACTGAAGCAAGGGTTTATTTTCTGCTCATATTCTCTTGAAGTTTATGTTCTCATTCTGGGTGGGTGTTCAACTAAGCCTTTAATTCCTGGTCTTTTCCTTACAGAACTCTAACTACGAAAGTATCTCCCTTGGAGACATGCCATATTCATGGTGGAAAATAAGAGCAAAATAACTGGCAGAAGCCTATGGTACTCTAGATCCTACCGAGAAACAACATATGACATTCATAGCACTTGGTAGTCCATTAGGACCAGTCAGTAAGGCAGGGATCTGTAACTTCCTCAGGCAAAGAGTAGTGGAAGGATCTTAATAAGAAACCAAAAATGCCATCTATGACAACATCGAAACTCAGCGACTTCACCTTACTCTATGCAAGAAGGTGGTTAAGAAGGAATTGTGTCATACAAAATGAAAACAGGAAGAAGCATAGTGTCAGAATCTATTTGGAAGTCAATCTCAATTTTCCGAGCATATTTTGGGCCCTCCATCCCTACCTCCTTTCTGACTGGGTTGGTTTTCTGCTCTTTCTTCTATGTACTCTTTATTTGAACTCTGGATGTATTATTGAAAAACTGGGGCCTTTGCCACATGTTACAGTATGTGGCAATTAAGATTTGAATTATAAATATGAAAAAAGAGTTTATGTTATCCCCATAATTGATGTCCTGACCTCTTCTTCCAAACTGCTACAGACATTTGTCCAAGTCTTTTGTTAATTATAAATGAACTTGTTAACATAGAGTCAGTTGTCATTTTCATTATGTTTCATAGCTTTGTGATTAAGCCATTTGAAATAGGTGGAATTTGCACTTGTAGTAGGTAAACAATTCCAGGCTGGGTTTTTTTGTTTTTGATGAAGAAAGCTAAGGAGGAGGCTTAGAATTGAGAATTTTTTAAAAAGGAATTATAAGGGTACAAATGGCATTTACAGTTAACACTTGACAGGAGATTATGAGTATGCATGGTTACTTGTACAAAGAACAGCAGTGATCATTTGAAAGTTTTCAGAAATATTTCATAGAACTTTGCCTGCCACCTTTCACTTGGAAGGAGGGCTCCTAAGGAATAAAAAAGTTTTTGTTATTTTGCCTATAACTTCACCTTTAGATTAAATATCTGAATTCTGGCTGCCAGCAAAGGAGACCTAAGGCTTGAGACCAGGAGTCCTGAGGTCACAGCCTGGCCACAGGCATTTCTGATCTGGAAGCAAAAATTCCCAATGCTGTTAGAACTGAGTAGAACAGTGAGGCAAGATGGGAAGCGTGGAATCAGCTGCATGCAGAACGCCTTTTGGGTGCCAGCATGAACTGAAGAACTTGGCACAGGAGCTTGGAGCTGGAGCTAGAAGAACCTCAGAATCCGATGGGTGGAGGCCATAAGTGGGCCCAGTAATGAGCAGAGGGGCTAGAGAGCTGATGTCCAACCAGTCTATTTTGAGAGCAGATGCCAACTTAAGTATGCTGGGTCAATGGTCATCAAGCCACGACAGTGTTCAACAGGCAAGATACGTACTCCTTCTAGAGATGGGAAGAAGAGGCAGTACGTGACAATGTCTTGCATTTTTTCACTGTTCGCTTCAGCATTTATTCCACATATGTTTGTTGTTCTCTGTGTGTACCTTGGAGAAACAGTGATCCATAGAACATTGTGCCTGCCTTTTGGGATATCCTGCTGGAAGGAATGTTCCGCTGGAGTTGTCTCCAGTTTGTCTGAGGCAACCACCATGGTTTCGTTTTGCACACTGGGGATGAAATCTCTGAAAGAGGGGAAGGCGAGCCTCCCCAGCGTGCATGATCTATGTCATAATATTCACGATGGAGAATAAAGTGAAGAGCGAGAGCAGGGTGAGCCTGAACAAGTCCACCTCTAGAGAGAAACACAGACGATGGTTTAGCTCTTGAATGTGGTCTCATGAGCCAGGAGGTTGGGAGTAGGCCGTGGTGTTGTCTATTTACTCTCAGGGCTCGATCGTGGGTGATTGGTTCAGGGAATGTTGTCAGGTTGAGTCCCTACCACAAGGATCTGACTAAGGCCTCCCCAGCCATGTCTTTTCAAAAGCTATTGCTGCGAAGAAGAGGCATAGGAGCAGTTGGTTCTGAGAACTGATCCTGTAGCACTGCCATTTGAATGGATGCCATGGAGGCGAAGAGGTGGCCGGAGGAGAACCCGGCCCAGACTCCATGGGCTAACAGCCCGAGTGTGCCCACTTCGTCTACCATGAGCTGACCTTTTCTAGATTAGAGGACATGGGCAGGAAGAAAGTTAGAGCCCAAATGGCAAAGAGTGGGGTGAAATGTATTTCAGTTTGACGGCAGTCCCTGTCTTTAACTCCGGCTCAGTGTGTTACTGCTTTAAGGAAACTTGAGAGGAGAGAACTCTGGATTCACATTAAATGATCAACAGAGACACTGATATTGAGCATCTTCAATGATTATGTGCTAGGCTAAGCATTTTCTAGATTCTGGAAACTGAATTAGGGCATGGCTTGTGTACTTCCTCTGTTTGCCCTCCCAGGGTCCTCCTACCAACACTCTGTCTCTCTCTCTCTCTCTCTCTCTCTCTCTCTCTCTCTCTCTCTCTCTCTCTCACACACACACACACACACACACACACACACATGTTCATATAAGTCCAATGTTTAAACTGTGAGCATCTTGTATGGTATGATCAGGCCTCGCTTTTGTATTCCTGGCATGTACTATGGTCTCAGTCTATAGTGAATTTTTTTAAAAAAAATATTTATTTGATGCAGGGTCTTGCTACGTAGGCTACTGAACTATCTCCCCAGGCCTACTGTGAACTACTAAGCGGTGATACATTTCTTCTTATAAAGCACACATAGTAGTAATTAACATTTTTATGGCACTCTTGTTTTAAGAGATATTTTACAGTCGTATTATACTCATAATATCCAGGGAGGTGAGGGGCAGTTATAGTTTAACTGTACAGAAGAAGAAGCTGAGACAAAGACACTGGGTGAGCACCCGAGTCAGAGGTGGAGCTCAGGGCTTCGAACTCTTAGGCTTGTCCTTCCTCGGTTGCGTCGTTGTGCTGCATTTGGCACTCTGAGACCTCCTCTCCTCCTACAGGGTACATGTAAGAAGAGACGCTCCCAGAAGACAAAATAAGACCATTTTTATTCAAAAACTCTTAAACTAACAAACCATCTCATGCCGGAGTTCTACCACTTAGTTAAAAAATATTATCCTTAAGGATATAATTATAAATAAGCATCATGTCTTAGTGATGTTTCCTATAAGCAGAAAATGTAAGTGTTGTTGCTACAGTAAGTTGGTAGGAGCACACATGGAAGCTTTGTGATCCATCTGCAGAACCTGGGAAACGCTTCTCACTAACTTCAATTAATCATCACTGTGGGCATTGAATTAGACTCTCCCACTCCCACTCCACACTGCAGTGTATTTTCTGTAACACTGTAT
Source organism: Capromys pilorides (assembly GCA_004027915.1). NCBI lineage: Eukaryota > Metazoa > Chordata > Mammalia > Rodentia > Capromyidae > Capromys > Capromys pilorides. The sequence continues at coordinate 24,180 of PVKN010004994.1, forward strand.
AACTTGTGAATTTGAGTCTTTCAGGCCAGAGAAGTTATTTATAACATGTGGTGATACATTTTATGGCCCTAATTTCACTGAAGTCATAGATTCAGGAAGTAACAGGAGGAAGCAGGCCTCCTCAGTCACCTTGCCCTTGTCAGGGGCGTGGGAGCTGCGCCTGCAGTATAGTTTCCATCGCTTGGGTCAATGCACGCATCTATGTATCTCTTCATATTCAATACTGCTGATGAATGTGGCTTTCAGTGTGAACAAGCCTACGTCAAAAGGCTGATGTGGGATGTAGATTTCCTTCTCTTATAGCGTGTTCCGTCCTAAGCTAGTTCAAAATAAGGAATATTTTCTTTAGGCTTGAACAAAAGCTCTCCTCTGCTGGCCTGCCACAGGTCCTCGCATTTCTACCATGGGTCAGGTTGTTCTGTCTGTCGTGTTTTTCTATGGTTCTGCTGAAGAGAGAGCAAGCTTCCAGGTGGCACCTGGAGAGAGGGCAAACCCAGTCGGAGAAAAGGAGGCTAAAAATAGCAAATACCATAGAACAATAGACGTTTTGCCAGAGGAATGTTTTCCCAAGGTACCCAGGGAAATATAGAAGTTATGAGGGTGAAATCTAGGAACCTGGGATCTTAGAATGATGCCATGCAGTGAGGAATTTAGTCATATCCAAGCGGGGTCTGGCCTGTGGACTTCCCAGCAGGTGATATCTAGGTGCCTGCAATGTTAAACCTGATTGAGAAAACTTTCTTTGCCTGGGGCTTTCACATAATTTAGGATGGACACTTTGGAGCATGTAGTAGATTCTGTCTCCAGAAGGGCTGAAGACTTGTATGTAAGTGATACAGACAATATTGATTAGCTTCCTAAGAGAGCTCTGTGCACCAGGGCTGGGTTGGGTTTTTCTGGGTGACAGTCTTTCCTTTGTATTGCCACACTTGCCACAAGAGTGAGCTGCCCATGACCGTGTGAGGAGAAGACAGTGGATATGCAGGCTTCCTGCCTTTGCTGGACTGAGCCCCGTGGTGTCCTTTTTTCAGTTGATTTTGATCTCTTTGTTTCCCACAATAAATAATAATTGTGAACCTCACTGCCTGCAGTGAGTTCTGTGAGTTGTAGTAACAAATTATCAACACTAAGACTGGCTTTGAGAACCTCTCAAACTAATAAGTGGTGTAGCAAGTGAAGGCGGTGTTCCTCGAACTGTGTGTCCTCTGCGACTGCACAGTTGTCTAAGTAGTTTGGGGAAGTGCTCTTGAAAATCCACTGGAGGAGAATCCTGTAGGCTGGACAGTAGGAGGGGCTGAGGGATGTGCGGGATTTAATTCACTTCATTTCACAGGTTTTAGTCCTAAGCTCTGTGAGATATTTGTGTAAGTTAGGTCTGCTTCACATAGTCACATGATTACTGCCCAATACCAAAGGGCTGACAGAACTTCTAGAAAAGTTAAGAGGTGTTATAATTGGATATTTATGAGTAAAAAGGTACATTAAGAAGACATCTCTCATCCAGACCGAGAGAAAATTGAAAGGAATCTTGGAAAGACTTTCTGGGGGACCCCATGGGAAACGGTTTCTACAGACTTAACTCTTTCACTTACATTATCCAAAACTAAGTCAAATGACTATACTCAGCTTCTAAGAAGATGGGAACTGTTGCCTTTATCTCAGATGCATAGGTGTCCAATTGAAAATGGACTAAAGATTCTGGGTGTGGTGGCATGCACGTGTAATCCCAGCACTTGGGAGGCAGGAAACAGGATCACTATGAATCAGAGCTGTGTAGTGAGACCATGCACACACACACACACACACACACGCACACAAAGACAAAAGGAGGCTGGGGAAGTAGCTTGACAGTCTAAGTATCTGCCTGGCTAGCCCAAGGATGCAAGTTCGATCCCTGGTACTGCATGCCGTTCCACTGTGACAGCCACCAAAACAATGTAGTGGCACACGCCTGTAATCCCAGCGCTGGGGAGACTGAGACAGGAGGATCACTGCAAGTCTGAGCTGCATAGCAAGATCCTGTACCAAATTTAAAAGAAAAGGAATAATGGAATGAATGCCTACTGGAAAAGTAATTAATACCCTCTGCTCCAGTGCGGGGACAACATGCTGTCCCGTCAGATTTTGACTGGTTATGGCCTTGAGACCAGGCCCTACAACTGCCCTTAGCCTGATACGCAGACCATGTGGCTGGCTGCAAAGAAGAATGCTCTGGTGCCAGAGCCAGCACGGCCCTGCGCTGGCTGAGGCTCGCAGCGCTCCGCAGTGCCCTTCCATTTGCAGCCTCCCTGTCAAAGCCTACCACCAACCCTTTCTTTGTTACCCTGGGCATTTCAAGTTGAGCACAGCAAGCTACAATTCTCTGAAGCAACCCAATTGTGGCTATGCTTGTGATTAGGTTAAAGTACTGTCAAGGATCATGATAAGGTTGACAATGACAACCAGAGTCTCATGGGGACAGGGATTACTGCCTGGAAATCAAACCTTCCCACCTCTGTAATAGCTGCTCTAGCTCTCACCACTGCACGATTTGGGGAGGGTTCTTATTCTCTGCTCTTGTCATTTGTAAAACATAGGGTAAACGATGTGGTCAGCTTTTGGTCCCTGTTCACTCCTGTGGCAAAGTACCCAACACCCATAATTTAAACAGAAGCATTTGGTCTGACTCTGTGTCCAGCTGGTTCAGCTCATGGCTCGCTGGCTCTGTGGTGGAATGGGTGTGGCCACGATGTGCTGCAGGGGACAGGTGTGCAGCCTGTGGTGATCAGAAGCACAGCAAGAGGAGAAGGGCCAAGGACCAGAGGGTGCCCTCCCTGCCATGCGCCTCACCTGCGGTCCACCTCGCAGCAGGCCCCTCTCTGCAGAGCACATTCAGCAATACAGAGGCCTGTGACGCCCCAGGACCTGCGCACCCTGCAGTAGCCACGTGGGTGAATAAGTGAAATGTGTGAAGAGCATTTAAAAGCTCAGCCACCACAGGCGTGTATGGAGCTTGGTGCTCCATAAATTGCATCATAAGCTGACATCATTAGTTTGGGCTGATCTTGACATAATAAACAGAGGCATGAGCAGAAGCAGACACAAAGGGAGGGAGCTCCTTAACATAGTTCTATTGTAAATTATATTCAGAGCACTGGAATGTCTTGTGTCCATTTCCACATCAGATTTTTGAGGGAGATCATGTTCTTTCCATCTAACTCGTGAGCACATTGAAGGCCTCATAGCGCAGTGACGTTCTCAAGGTGACTGCACTGCAAAGCGCTCTAGGACTTGAACCCATGTCTGGCTATTTCTAGCTGCTCAAATGTCAATGAACTGTCTTCATGAATTTCCAGTGTTTCGCATGCTTTTCTGATTCACATTTTTATGTACTCTACTGATTGGCCATTTTCGGGCGCGAGATCTTGGGGTGTTTTGTTCTACTCCTAGGTTTGAGCAGATGGGCTGGATGCCATTGTAGAGCAGATGTTGGATATATTTCCAAATACTTTAGCAGAATCAGATTGGCTATACACATGGATGCGTTTCACTGCCACTGATAGAGGCAAGGAGAAACGTGGATCCCGACTCCGCCTTGTTGGTGCGCGCCATGTGGAGCAATCCCTTTTTATAAAACTGCATCTCTTTCCATGCAGAGGTTGTGTGCCAGGGAGCTGCTCTGTATCAGTGCCTGTGTGGTCGCCTCTCCTTCCTCTTACGCTATGGTAGACACTGACTGGAGGTAGCAAGTCTTTTCTTTGCCTGTTCCAAGTCATGAACAAGTTAGTTATGCTCTCTACTCTGAGGTTCAGAGCAACATTACACTGGAATGTTGATGATTTTAGTCAGTATAAGTGATCTGGCAGAATGACATTCAGAAGATGAATGTCGCTGAATAGTGGCTAATGAAACTAATTTGCATGGGTAGATGGAAAGGCCCCCGATAGGTGAAGAGGAATGTTTGCGTAGTTTCTTGTCATTTGCAAGCATTTGCACATGTTTACTTGTCATAAAAACCTGCTAAAGCAAAGTATGTTATTTGTCATCAATGTTATGGATGATAAAAAAGAGGTTTAAAGTGATTCTGATCTATTGAAAGTCACAGAGTAAGTGGACCACACCAAGCCTCGCACATGGAGCCCCAGCGCCACGCCTGGTGCGCTGCCTGCTTCACATGTTGCCCTTCCTATATCTGGGTTCTTTGCTTTCAGCATCCCTCTTCTCCATGACTTAGTTTCTTGTTTTTCATTTTTATTTCTTTCCCTTAGGAAATAGCATGCAGTGGCCCATGGACTTTCTGTTCTGTTTTCTAGTAAAACTTTCAACTAACAGAACATTTCAGCTCTTAGCTTGAAGAAGGTTGAGGATTATTTTTGCTACTGAATTAATGTTCTCTTCCTCACCCAGAATTCTAAGCAGGCTGCTGAGCGTTTGAAACGTGTGGAACTAAACTATGTTTGCATTTTCCTGAAGCTTTTGCTACTCTGGAGAACGTGAGTGGCTCTCAAGATTCCTGGTCACTATTCTGCATGTGCTCGCTTGTATGAGATATTGGAATCGAGGAGATGGAGAGAACAGAGTGGACAGAGTTATCCTGGAAGCCTATGTTGAATAAAATGCACAGGACAAATGCGAGAATTTCTTAAGGCACACAGAGCTGGCTGGCTAGCATTTGAATTTGGAGGGGAATAGAAATTTATGTTTGCTTTATTTGTCTTCCTGCCACAAACTCAACTTCAGTGAACAGGAACAGAACTTCAGAAAGGCTCTGAAATGAAAGAAACATGTTTCAACCAAAAGTTTATGGAATCAGGACTGGAGGAACCGAACTCTTCCTAAACCCCAACTGGGAAGGAGCCAGGGAGACCACTGAAGGCAGCAGGCAGAGAGGATCCTGTGGCAGGGGACCCCTGGTGCTGTGCCCCAGGGGGTCTTAGGAGCATCTGCAGCTCTCTGCCCCAAACTTCATGTACATAAAGATTCCTACAGCAAGGCCACAAATGTGCTACAGCAAAAGTTTGAGGAAAAGTGACTTCTGAAGTCTAAAGAAGAAATAAAAAAGGAAAGGCATAAAAAGAAAATAATAACATTTTGGGATCCAAATAATATCTATGTGCACTCAGTGCACTTCAATACCATAAAGCTTGGTCCTGTTATGGTTGGATTGAATCAAAGAAAGCTTAGTCTCATATAAGAATGCCTGTGGTTAAAATTATTTGCTTTTCTGTAAAAAGAGAAACTGAATTTCACAATCCTATACATGTCTATTACTTATGTAACCTGATATCTATTTTTATTATATAAAGGTGTTTTGTCATTTAATATTATCAAAATTACATACTATATAATCTTAAGGTAAAAAAAAGTGACTTCTGATGCCACAAACCTTTCCTTTGTGCCGAGTACAATCTTAATATTCATAATCCGACTTTAAACTCATGAGCTGGAGGCAAGCGAAGAACCATGTGTTATAAAGTGGAACATTCTTTTGTGGTCATCAAAATAATGGTACAAGTGACAAGACTTATGAAAGGATAGCCGTGGCCAGGTTGGTTCTGCTGTGTTCACTGTGTGATTAGATCCTCCTAATGATTCTGGAAGGCAGATGATTTTTTTTATTTAATCAATTCCACAGGAGGGGCTAAGAGTTAGGGAGGTTAAATGATTTGGACAATTATTTAGCTAGCAACAGAAAAATAGCTTGTTTTATTAGGAAAGTGACCTACAAGAGGCTCTTTTAAATTTTTTTAAGAAAAAAAGGTTTATGAATATCTGGTTATGCTTAAGATACCCTAAGACCTACAGAGACGAGCCACCCATAGTTCCTGACCACATAGTGTTCATAATAGCAGAGGCATGATAGTCTGTTAAGATTTTGTGAGAGATAAGATGAGGTGTGGTCATGAAAGATAGCCCACCAAAGGCCACAGTGGTTACAAGTTCTGGGATGAGCTTCCCGTGCTTGCCTTGAAGGAGAGGCTTCTAGGTGCCCAGAAGATCTGCAGCCTCACCCCACAGCTTGGAGGTGCCCCATCATGGCTGATGAATTCCTAGGCACCATTTTTTCTATGAAGAAATGTCCAACATTGTACGTGTGGCTCCTTAGCAACAAAAGGTTGCCAGTGAGGTTGGAATCAGCACTGAGAATGCAGGAGAAACTTAAGGCTGAAGGGCATGACTGTCAGGATGTCTCTCTGAAGCCTACGGTGTGACCTGGTACAAAACACATTTCCAAGCAAATGTGAGAAGAAGCACACAGCTACTCCCTGTCGGCCTCCTCGTTCTAGGTCACTGTTCTTCCATGCAGAAGTCAAGAGAATGCTTGGCACTAAGAGGTGCAAGACTTCTCTTGAGACCCAAATGGAAACATGTGCTGAACGCCCCCAAAGCTGGAAAGACTAAAAACCATCTTGACGGGATTAGTACTGAGGGAGTGGGACAGCATCTCTCGGATGCACAGTGTTTGAGGACTGTGCTGCAGTGTAAGAAAAAGGCTCACCAAGGGGCGCTGGTCAGGTGAGAGCAGCAGGTTGATTGTGTTACAGGCAGCATGAGGATGGGAATTTCCCCCTACAGGAGAGAAGGTGTTGAAGCAATGCCCGAGTCTATGGATGAGGTAGAATTATGGAGACCAATTGCTATTACTGTGAAAGAGAGAGCCTGCAGTGCTGAGTGCAGTTTTCAGTAGGTATTGGGTAGAAGTAACCAGAGGCTCATTGCAGTTTAATAGAAGATGAATTGTCTTGAAAGATCCTTCCGTTAGAATTGAAATTGTGATAGGCTTCTTCCTATGATTCTCAAGCCTGCAATCTTATCAGCTATGATTGGCAAAACTTTAAAGTTTACTGTATGACAGTGTGGCATTTTCCTGCACTATTCCCTAAGCACCACTTTTCTTTTTTGGATTGCCAGTGTTTTTTATCTAGGTTCTGCAACTTGATAGGGCCACAGGATTGAATGAGCTTTGTAATCTATTAAGCTTTAGTTTTCTCATACCTGGAATGGGACTGACAACAAATATAGCATAGTTAAAATGCTTAAGGGAACTCATACTATTTTGGTAAATATTCAAAAGTAATTATTTTTGCTATTTTTATTGGCATAACTATTAAATGAATCCAAAGAAAGTTAAACTGCAGTTTATTAGGTCTTAGAAAACCTTCATCTGTTCCTGTTATTCTGTGATATTTATGGAATTGGGAATCTATTCTGGTAAAAGGGCAGAGTTGAGTGACCACTTTGAGGTCAAGATATTCACTAGTGCCTAGATGCAGAATATTCTTCTAGGGTTTGTAAATAAGATATTATAGGTCATAAAGCAAATAAAAGTGGAGGCCAAAGCTGTGCTGAGACCAAGATCTCCCAGCTTTCCTCTAATATATCTTGCTTGGTTAGAGCTGGTTCTGGGTGATTTCAGGAATCTAGAATCAGATGGGACCACTGGTGTTGAAAAGAAAATTATGCCGAGTTCTTATAATGAGAGAATGGGCTCTGTTGATAAAGGAGGTTATTGGTGAGAGAGAGATTTGTGATCTGAAGAGACTACAGGGAAATACAGCTTTCTGAGGTGGACTGAAAATATTAATAACCTTGCCTACATAAAACTGACAGACACCATGAAAGCTGAAAACTTTCTTAGCCAGTTCAGCTGAATTTATTTTTTAAGAATTCTAAGATCCTGGAGTCTTAAATAATAATATATAGGTTTTATATTCAGAATTATTGAGATGTGGAGAGGTCCTTCAGGAGAAAAATAATATCTCTGTTAAAGTATGATTAATATACAGCAGGGGAGTTTTGGGGGACACTAGAAGAAGTTGTGTTAGCTAAAAATGT
>PVKN010004995.1:12660-32187 GCA_004027915.1 Capromys pilorides
TTTTATTTATTTATTTATTTGTTTGCTTGTTGTGTTTGTTTGTTTCTTTATTTATTCATTTTGTGGCTGGCTCAGCCTGCCCTGGTGGTGGCGCTGGCGCAGCATGTGGTGCCGGGGATCGAACTGCAGTCCCCGCAGTTGCCTGAGCCCTCCTAAGCAGGCGCTTTAGACCACTGAACCATCTCACCGGCCCCTATGTTATGTTCTTGATATGTGCATGTTATTCAACTGGTTACTAAGTCAAAAAGCTTAATCTTGAGTGTGTCTTAGTGGCAGAGCACACATCTAGCACACAGGAGACTTTGAACTTAATTCCTAGTACTGAAGCAATAACAACAACAAAGCTCAGTCTTTTTTAGATGCCATAGAAGAGAAGAAGCCATTCTTGAGTGGTTCTCTTTCACTATCTTTCATGGGATGACACTGAAGGTTTTGAGGGTTAGTAGCTGTTAGGGTGAGCTTGCAGGTCCACTCTTTCCCACAACATGTGGAATTCTGATGATCATCTTGTTTCATAATCATACCTTCAGCCATTGTGGTGTCCAGGAATGCAGGTGCTCCTAGCACGTCACATACCCTTTCTAAGGCAGCCTTCCTCTGCACCTTGAGCATAGGTCATATGTCCAGACTCTCAACCCCCCCACCCCCACCCGAAACTCTTCTCTCCCGTAGGCAGAGTAGTTAGCATATGCCAAGCATTTAGCACCGCATCCCACAGGGACTGTCTCAGCTGGCCATGGTGAGGTTTCCAAGGTTTCTGGTTTACCCTTTATCATAATGAAGTGTCACTCCATTTGACTTCCATGGAGATTGCTAGATGTAGGAGAGGGTACCATCATTTTTAAAGACTCCTTTTTTGGCTATGTTGCTTGCTTGCTCCTTACCAAAGACATATAAGGCAAACACATACCAGAATGTGCACATCCAAATGAATGTTGTCCTTGAAAAGTGCCACAGTGGGAAATGTCTACATATGTATTTCAGTGGTTTCTTTTTAAATAGCCTTTTAAGGCAATTCCCATTCTGCTTGACAAGTTGCAATTCATTGAACTTTTCCTGGTTTGTTTTCAATGAATTTTGCTATGTGGGGGCTTTAGGGCCAAATTACCCACTTTCCTCTCCTGAGTCCACTACAGGTGGCCCTTTGCTCCTGCGTAAGGAGTCAACACCCCCAGTGGCACTTTAGAGAACTACAGGTGTTTCCCAGAGTGTGCAGGTTGCCCATAGAATGTACCAGTACCTGGTTGGGTTCCTGAAAATGAGAAAAAATAAACTTTTAATGGTATCTGTTTTTCTGCATACCTCTGCATGATCCCAAATCTGCTTCAGATTACAGTATTACATGGTTGTCTAAATCACTTAAAAAGCTGCTTCCAGGGCAGAGTGTGATGGCACAACCCTGTAATCCAGGGGCAGGAGGATTGTGAGTTAGAGGCCAGCCTGGACTGAACAGAGAGACCCTGTCTCAAAAAACAAAAGCCACTTCCCTTCTTGACTGTCCCAAAGAAAACAGTTTTAGAAAGGTACACTTAGACTTCACACATACTGATGCCTTCTTTTCTCATTCACCTAGCTTTCGCGATCGAACTTTGTGCTCTTATTGGAATGAGGGAAAAAAGAATCCACGAAATACTCAGTTTCTGAAATACCTAATTGTCAGCTTCGGAAATGGGCAGCAAGGGAAGGGCCAGAGCATGACTGAGGCCTGATGGCCTGTGACAGGGCTGCTTGCAGAGGTGCAAAGCACCCCGACAGTCCCCGAGTTGCCAGCCCCTCCCAGCAAGAATGCGGTGACGCCTGTTCATAATTTGTGAGTGAATTTTAAACACTGCTTTGTACTCATATTTGTTTCTTTCTGTTTCTTCCATTTCCCCAAGACTCACCCATCCCGGCCAGATGTGTTGGTTTTCCATCTTCTGTGGCCTCCTGGTGCCCAGAACTGGCCTAAGGGCTTTCTCAAGTTTAAGTTTAGCCACTAAATCATGTCACTGTGGTGTCAGTTTCCTTCCCTATTTGGAGGATATGCAAATACGGGCTTAATCCTCGTCACCTGTCCTCTCCCCAAGGGCCCAGGCTGCAGGCAGGCATTGGGGCACAGGGATGGGGTGCCTGGAAGCAAGCATGAGAGGAATGATTGTAAACGGCGGTGGCGCCAGGCCCGTCGGTCGCATTCCCACTCGCTGGCAGCCCCACGTCTGCTGAGAAGCGTGCAGTTCCATCCAGGCAGCCTCCCAGTGGGAGATAAGCTGAGCCCGGAGCCCAAGTCTGGCAGCCGGATTCCAGGCGCAGTAGAATAATGTCTGACTTTCAGTTCTGAGCCTTGGGAAGGGTTGTACGGAGTAGGGTGCATGGGAACTAGCAGCTGCCCTATTTGAGCTTGGGCTGTTGACAGTTCCTGCTGAGAGTACTTGTTTCTGAATTGAACAGATCTGGAAGCTCAACATTTTAATTTTGGATCTTCATTTGGAAGAGTCGTATTACTGGAACCCAAGCCTTTGCTAGCATTACCTTAAGGACATGCCGATGATCTTCCCTGTACCACGGAGTAGAGAAGACTAGAAAAGCCTCCCGTGCTGAGCGACTGTCCTTGGGAAAAACAGCAGTCAGATATGCTCCGACCACAGGGCAGGACTGCGAGGGTAGTACCGGGCTCCCCAGGGAACCCAGAGAATCCTGTGGAGAGGGCTGCAAACAACAGTCCACATTGTTGTCCACACCCACATCCTCTTGCGGCCCTCTGGGTCTTTAAAGAGATCCTGTGAAGGCATTACAATGAGCTGGAAGGAAACGTGAACGTATACAACAGCAGATTGCTTTTCAGCATCAGGTCCCTTCCCATTCACTCACTGCCAGAGAGAAGAATGTGGAGAAAGCAGTCCCTTCCCTTTTCAGACTTAGAAGTGTGTGTGTCTGGTGCCGCAAGAGGGTTATGAGTTACCTGGCACAGACTAAGCCTCAGTAAAAGGAAATATTTTAGTCAAATGCTTCCCCTGTTAAATATTCCCAACTGTTACCAAAAAACCCACCCACTATTAAGTTGTTACTACTTTCGCTGACTTGAAAATACTATGAGAAGTTCCTATTAAAAGTTCATGGTTATTTTGCTGACTTTTAGAATATTTTATAACCAATATCAAATGTAGTTTGAGCAGCACTGTCTAAATGAAAATGAGATCTTATTTTATTTTGTCTCCAATATATTTCATTTTAATTTTTATATATGTATTTCTTTATATATATATTCTAAAAAGTTTAAAACAATATAAAGGGCCTTATAAAAATTTATGCTAAGTTCTCTAAAACACTTGAGAAACCCACTACATTTTGGTAGGCATATACCTCCTTAGAATGAGAAGTCACCTGGGGAAACCATGGAGTGTGTTCATACAGTGAGTTTCTTTCTCCTTCATCTCCAGGCCTCTAAAGCCTGGCTGCAGCAGGAATGGCCCCCGACACTTATGAGGGAACCTTTTGGAACCCCATATTCTTCACAGATGATCTCAACAGTTATTATGACAGTGATGAAAATGACGTAGTCCTTTACGCCCTGCCACACATTGGGAGTTCCCCTAAGCCTACAGAAATTTTGTGCTCAAGGCAATATGCCCTATACTAGATAACAGAGATGTTCTCCAGGGAGAGACTTTTGGATGAGTCGATGTCACCCTGCTTTTGGAACGAACACCTTTCCAGTGAGATCTGACTGTGTTGGTGTAACAATTGTGATTTTCCCATTACTGCCACTCTTAAGAAAAGTCATTCTGGTGAGCAAGTGGCTGCCAAACTCCTCGCCTGTAGAGGGCTCTACAACACCGTATTTTCCTAGACAACACTTGAAAAACCAAAAAACTGAGAACTTGCTGGAGGGGGCAGGGGAAGCGGGAGGTGAGCTTTCTAATGCTTCCAGCAGTCAGTCAGTTTGCAGCCTGGTAAACAGACCAGGGATTGTGGGCAAAGGCCTTTGCCTTGAATTCTGCACCAAGCATGAGATCAGATGACTCTGTCCGGACTCATTACTTTCTTAGCCTGGAGCTAGTTCACACAACAGCAGGCGTCCACCGAAAAGGCATTTCATTATTGAAACTGAAACTGGTACTTGTAACTGCCGATTAGTAGTAGTCAATATTTTTTCCAGTATTTCAAGTAATTTACAAACCATTTGCACACATAAATAGAAAGCTTTAAATGCTGATATTCTATAAAAAGTAAATAAAATATATTTTTGTGCATTAAGACTTAATTAAGTGGCATGATTTCATGTCACAAATTTAAAACGGGACAGGTGAGACTTGCCAACATTACTACAGCTGTGTTTTACATTAGGAAATTAATTAAAATGGTCTTTTATGCTTTTTTTCCACCTACAAGTATTTAGACCTCTCTGTATTACACCATATATTTTTCCTCTAGTCATTACGTTATGGTAATTTATTCTAGCAGGCAATATCTCGGTCTGTTGTTGGTGGAAGGGAAAGGGGGAGACTTTAGTGAAAAATTTGTCCTATGCTACCAAGAGGGGGTGCCTTCACATGTATTGACAGACCCCCTCCTTTATTCCCTGTCTTAGCAGAATTTAAATTTCTGTTTCATAAGAACAGTGTTTTTGTATGTCAGGAAAAAAAGCAGGAAGATATTTAATGTGCCACGTGATACATCCTTATGTCGATCTAGCTGCTAGGTTTGAAGCCGACCTTCTCACATAGTTTAGTTATGGAATGTGCTAAACCCAAGGCAAATTAAAGTATGCGCCCCCAGTGACTAAGAAATCTGTAGTTTGCCATACAAATATTTTCGTGATTTTAAATATTAAAGCTAAATAGTGACTCCCTTGAGATATCAAGAACAAATCCATCACTCTGTACTTATTTACTGTGGTTATTTATGCTAACAATTATAAAATTATTACTTGATGAAGTTTTAACGACAGAAGTAATGTTGTTCCCCAAGAGGCATCGGTTGCCAAATGAGGCTGAAGTTTGAAAAACAGCTAAGGACTTGGCCTACTAAAACATCACAGTCACCTTTTTACTGTTGGATATGATTTACAATAATAGGCTAATCTGCTGGGGCTGGGGCTTTTGTAGCTCCTCCAGCACCAAAAGTGGTTCTCCTGAGAGACTCACCTTTGTGAGATGGCCTCTTGCTTTGGGTGTTAAGTGTGGCAGTCAAAGAGGAGTCCAACGAGGAAGACGTTTCCTCAACATGCACATAGGAAGAGCACAACAGTCATTTATTAATAATTTTCTTCTACAGACCTTGTACTTAATGGAACTTTTAAGAATTAGTCTGTTCCTACCTAAGAATGCTTGAAATGATTAGCTAATTAATTACTTATTAAGCATCCTAGCTAAGATGGGACTGCTCTGTCCACAGTGCTCCTCAGGAGCTCTCCAGTAGTTGAACAGCATGCAGTTGAGCCCCCTTTTCTTTTGTAGCCTTCAGTCAGCCCCCTAAGACTTCACCCACACCTGTTGTGAGCTTTCCAGCACATCTGGCACACCTGATTTACTACTGCACTCCCTGGAGCTGCCTTGTCATCACAGAATGCATCCTCATGCTACTCTGTCCTCTTGAATGCTGATAGTTCTATTCTGATAATAAAATATGCTGCTATGATTCTTGATAGCATTCATGCACTACAATTTCCATTTGCCTTTGAAAATTTAAATGATGGCATTTTTTAAAGTGTATTTGGTTGTTGCAGGGTCTCACTATGCAGCTTGGGCTCATAGTGATCCTCCTGCCTTCAGCCTCCCTAGCACTGGGATTACGGGTGTAGACCATTATGCCCAGACTCTGTGGCTGGCTCATCCTGCCCTGGGGGTGGGGCTGGCATGGCATGTGGTGCTGGGGATCCAAGTGTGGTCCCTGAGCTTGCCTGAGTTTGCCTAAGCAGGCACTTTAGTCCACTCAGCTAGCTCGCCAGTCCAAAATGACAGCTTTTTTTTTAAAGAAAAAAACCTTTTGCCTCACAGATCTGACCATGGGTTATTTAAGATCTTTATTCCTTGTTGGGGCTCCCTCCCCCAATTTTTCCATTTTAGTTCCTATTTATAACTTGAGCCAGAGTTTTTTTCTTGCAAGAACTCAATAGTCATAATTTTAGACTACGTAGTTGTATGATTTGTGTTGATGAGATTGCCCACCTGTGTTGAGCATTAAAGTTGCCCTCTACTAGCACTGTGTTTCACTGTTGCCCCTGTCACTTGCTGAGCAGGGCTCTTCAGTCACCTCTTCTACTTTTAAGAATCATACTTGCAGACTGGGCATGGCGGTGCAGGCCTGTAATCCCAGCTCTTGGGAGGCTGTCAACAGGCAGATCACTACAAGTCTGATCTAGTAGTGAGACCCTGAACACCCTATAGATCCTGCCCTAAAATAAAAATTAAAAAAAAAAAAAAAAACAACTTGCAAGCTTGAGAGGAGAATGCAAAGACCGAAGGGGAGCCAGATAACTTCACAAAGTCAATGTTCAAACTATTAATGTTAATAAAATTTAGAACAGGCTTAAGCATCCCTTTATAACATCTAGCAGCAACTTAATATAAGCATACAAAATTTCATTTTAAATCTCCTTCTTGGACATTTCCTCCTAAGTTATCACCACTGTGTTTCCTCTCTCCCCACCCCCCTTTACTTCATTTTGGAAAGTTACAGTAAACAGTAATCCTGTTCGAAAAAAATGGAAATTAACATAGGTGTTAAAAATTACAGCTACAGAAAATGGAGTAGCTATATGACAGGTTTCAACACTGCTCTCAAATTTCTAGTATAGTTTTTGTTTTGTTTTGTTTTGTTTTGTTTGGTATCGGGGATTAAACTCAGGACCTTGCACTCACCAGGCAGACACTTAATGTTGCTGAGCCATCTCCCCAGCAAGTATAGTTCTTTGCAGGTAATAAGTGTCCCACTCCTACCTGTGTACAAGGAATATGTGTAAAAATTCAAATACTACAAAATATTGGCAGCTCTTGTATCTGTCCCCTTTCTGTTGCTGGAGCAAAATACCTAACATATACACACCTTAAAGGAGAAGAGGTTTATTTAAGCTCATGTTTTCGGAGGTTTCAGGCCATGGTTAACTGGCTCCGAGGCAAAAATGGTCAAGAGCAGAGCTGTACACCTCATGGAAACCAGGAAGCAGAAGAAAGCCTGAAGGAAAGGAGCCAGAGACCACACACAGTCCCTAGCCTCATGCCACCCCACAATACCCAGCAATGTGCTTTACGAGTCTCCTAGACATCTGTCAGGCTGATGAAATTGACATTCATAACTAACTAGAAATCTACTCTTTGGGTGGAGGCTACAGGTAAACTGCTCATGTTTTTCTTTCACTTAAAATAATGCAGGGGGCCGGGGAGATAGCTCTGTGGCACAAGTGCCTGCCTGGCGAGTACAAACTCATGAGTTTGAACCCTGGTCCCGCCAAAATAAATAAATAAATAAATAAAATAATAATAATAATGCAAAGATGCCTGTGATATGATCTTTGTTCTTGATCTAATTGCTGAAGTTATAAAAAGTATATGTGGGCAATTGCAAAATAACTCAAGTGCTAAATCGTGTGATTTTTTTTCTTTCATTCTTTCTATTGTATTGTATTGTATTGTATTGTATTGTATTGTATTGTATTAGTACAGGGCCTACAGGGTCTCACTACACAAATCAGACTTGTAGTGATTTTCCTGTTTTCAGACTCCCAAGCTCTGGGATTATAGGTGTGTGCCACCACACCCAGCCTCAGTTGCCATCTCAGAGTGCCCCAGGGGTAGGGCTAGCACAGCATGTCAGCGATCAAACCCGAGCTCCTGCATCTGCCTAAGCAGGTGCTTTCATCTGCTAAGCTATCTGGCCTGTCCTTGATTTTCTTATTTTGGAACTGGTGTTCAGACACAGAGATAAATACAGTAGCCCCTCACTATTTGAAGGCTCAACTTTCACTAACTCACTGTTTTGCAGGTTTTCAAAAAAAATGTTAATTTAAATTATTTGTTGTAGATTTTTTGCTATATTGTGGGATTTCATAGTGCCTTATAGTATATGTATGTTGTTAAAATTATGTAGGTTTACAAGTTTAGAAAATGGCTAAGAACATTAGAAGTGTTTTTAAAAGTCTAGGAAATGTTAGCCAGGGGTGGTGGCGCACACCTGTAATCCAGCATTTGGGAGGCTGAGGCAGGAGGATCGGTGCAAGTTCGAGACCAGGCTCAGCTACAAAAGTGAGCCCAAGACTAGCCTAAACTGCATAGTGAGACTCTGTCTCAAAAAGACCCCCCCCCCCAAAAAAAAAAAGTCTAGGAAAGGTTTATTAAAGTGTGGGAAGGGCTTATAAAGCTTTAAAATATATAAATACTAAAATAAATATAATATTGCTACTTCACTGATTTTCACTTATTTTGGGGATGCCTGGAACATAACCTCCATGATAAGTGAGGGACCACTGTACTGGCCCGAGTGATGATGAAGATAGATGATGAAGATCCAGAGTTTGAAAGATCATTAGGGTATTTTTATGGGGCATCTGAGCAAAAAAGGAAGGGGACAAGAGCAAGAGAAGGAAAATACAAAAAAGAAATGAAATTGCAATATAAAAATTTCATGTTCTTTATGTGAGGGTGGGTGTGATTATATAGTAGTAACCAGTGATCTCCAGATCGGAGTAACAACGCAGCAAGAACTTGCTTTGCTTACTGTTCACGAACACTGCAGCTGGCTACCATGACTCTTATTGCTGTCACTCACTTGAGACCTTGGTGAGCTGTATCTTAACACATGTTCTAATGGGGAGGGGGCCTATTAGGAATTGAACGGCCCTTCAGGGCATTACACTAAATTGCCCAGGCAAGACTCAAATTAGCAAGCTTCTTGCCCCAGCCTCCCAGAGTGCTGGGAGTATAGGTGCACGTGCAGCACCTGGTTTTAGCACATGTTGCATAACCACTGTATTGGGAAGAAGTGTCCTCTGAATCAGGGTTGCTCTGCACTTGGCCAGACCATGTCGTGTACCATATCTAGTCTCAAGGGGAACAAAAAATGTGTACTCCTACTGCATCTTGTGCCCAAAATGGACAGCTAGAAATACAGCTAGAAATACAACGTGCCATCAGTAGTTGGCACGTTGTTCTACGTAATCTTTGGCAAGAATAAAATGTTTGGCATACCCAGTAAGTAAAATCATCTTTGCTGTGTGATCAAAGCTTGAAAATCGGTAGTCTGCTTGGCTTCTGCTTCTATCCAGAAAACTGAGAGTATATAATTGCTATCTGTCTTTGAGCTTGCCACATGCAAGTATCCTCACTACTGTCTCAATACACGTCATATGTCTGCAAGCTCCGCCCTGAGTGCTGGGCAGGGGACAGATGACTAGGCCTGGTGACATCAGCCAATACATGAGTGAGCCTGCAAGGCCACGGTCCTTTTGTGGGACACAGGTTCGTTCTCTGCTCCCAGGGGTTGTTGCTGTGTAAGAATTTGGGTTTGGTGATACCATAGCTGCTGATTTTCCCAGAGAACCTGAAAGCCTTAACTGTCCCATGACAGTTAAGTTTTTCATTCTTGGGTCAGTATTCTGGGTCATCAGTTTATGATCTAATGTAGTCACTAAATAATGGTAATTGAATTGCAACTTTCCCCAATACAAGTTTCACATATTATTTCTATGATTGAGTTATAAATATTCTTACCATGAAGACAACAGGCGAGAATATCTT
This sequence comes from Capromys pilorides, assembly GCA_004027915.1. NCBI lineage: Eukaryota > Metazoa > Chordata > Mammalia > Rodentia > Capromyidae > Capromys > Capromys pilorides. Next base: position 22,371 of record PVKN010004995.1, read on the forward strand.
TTATATCACAAGTTTTATTGTAGAGTTGGAGCTATGCTAGGATGAAGCAAACTGATGGTATTGTGTAGTGACCTTTAAGCAAATGAAACCTTTGCTGGAATATGCAAATTAAAAAGTGTTTTAGATCAATATGCAAATAAAAATGCTTCTAAATTCTTCTAGAGATTACTAATGTCCAAAAATTAATTTCAGGTTTTACTAAATCAACTAATGCATATTATGGCCCTTATCATTATATGAATGACCTATAATAGAGATTGTCTCCTGGAGAGAAAAAATTACAGTGGACAAGCAACTATAATAATACATAGGCAAATGAGTAGGAAGAGCCTACAGCATAAATCACAATCCTCAGTGTTTACGGATTAGATGTTGGCAAATTTCACTTCACGCCAAAATTTATTTGTAACTCTAGAATCTGTACTCGCAGCTTACAGCGTCATTCACTGAAACGTGCCGAGTGCCCCGCTGAAAATCAAAGGCGATGCTTTGTCTTCTTCTCTCGGCTGTCCTACTACCCAGAATCCTTTCTGCAGTTTAGTTAGTGTTACTCTTTGTGCTTTTTGTGGGTTGCTTTAATTCTGTGCTCAATTTTTCTTTCTTTTTTTTTTTTTTTTTTTGGCGGAACCAGAGATCAAACTCAGGACCTTGTACTTGCCAGGCAGGCATTGTACCCCTGAGCTATCTCCCCAGCCCTGTGGATTGCTTTAAAGGGTCCCATTTGTCTAGCATCCCTAAGCAAGAGAAGACTGTGATGTGCCTTCCAGAGAAGTATGAATATTATGAGAACTTCCTCCAGACGTGAGCTGCCCTCATGAGTCCAGTGAATCAGCAACATTTAGTAAATAAGGGAATTTTAAACAAAAACCATTCATTAAATATACACTAAAAAAACATATGTTAAACATACATTGTGTGTTGATCTGGTAATGAAAATCTCACAGGACCCTAAACTTCTATCTTCCTGTGAATAAGGTTCAATAATCCTTAATTTACTGTGGTAGCAGCTTATTGCTATAAATAACAAGAATCAGCTATAATCCTATTACAGCATTTGAAGGACAAAGAAAAAATCCACTAATCTCTTTTACATTCAGTGAATTTTGTTGTTGTTTGTAATTTATTTCAAGACTTGGGGTGGGGAGTTTGGGGGGAATCCTTCTCAACTTCGGGGGCCTGTGGCTTAGCTCAGTTGTTTAAGTGCCTGCTCAGGCAACTGTAGTCAGGTGCAGGGGCCTGGGGTTAGAGCCCCAGCTCCACAAGCCTTACCACACCTGCCCTTAATGCAGCCTCAGCCAGCCAGCCAAAAAAAAAAAAAAAAAAAAAAAATTCCTTCTCAAGACTTGGGGGTAGGGGTCAGGATCTTTCTATGTAGCCCAGGTTGGCCTACTGTACACCACCACACCTTGAGTCTCTTTTTGTTATTGTTCCTTTCTCTGACTCATTACAAAAATGTGTCTGAGACATGGGCTGCAGACATTTTGGCACTGTCCACTTGATAATATCCTTTTGGCATTGTATTTAGTTTTGAATTCCTTTTGGATAGAGTATAAGATGACCAAACCCATACTGAGTGCCTAGAAAATTCCATTTCACTGCAGTACAAAATGATCTGGAGTAAGGCTCTCTAAGGGGCCCCCACACATGTGCATATGTGGGAGTCTACATGCATGTAATTTACATTCTTTAAGGAATTTGTGAGGTACAGGGATGTGAGGTGTAAGGTCAAATATTTCTCATTAAGAATAGAAATTTTAGTTGAATTCTAGTTAATATTTCAGGATCAGATCTTCTCTTATAAGAACCCCAGTATTTACTAGATCATATCTTGGATAAGTCTATAAATCAGGCCCATCATGTTTCAAATTTAATAGCTGCCTTATTAACCAAAATTGAGTATTAATAATAAAGTCAACATATTTACTGCCCTTCTTCAGTGGGATGATTTTCATTATTCATTACTCAATTACTTTTGCAGTAAAAAGAAATGAGTTATGATTTGTTTTGGATGAGCATGTTATTAAATTAATGGCTTGATTCAAATGTTTTAACCTAAATGTTGTAGTTGAAAAGCGTCAGTAAAACTTTGCGCTTCACCTTGTCGAAGATAATAAACCTGTTCTAATCAAAACATTGAAACTCACTCCATTTTTAATTACTGTACAACAATATCATATTGCTATATACTAGGAATATGAGATTTTTAAAGAAGTGGTAGTGATCAAATTATGCACCTCAATTAATTAGGCAATAACCCATGAAAGATCTATTGTTACCAGTGACAAACACTCAAACACTCAAAGACTCGTTTGCTATTTAACGACCCAAGCCAAGGCAGGCTGAGCTAAGCTGAAAGAAGATACTCGTTAACCACAGGAAGGATGAATCTTGAGAGTTATAATTACCATATTAAGTAGAACTGGGTGGTTTATTACAGCCCCCTTTGGAAACATAGCATTATAAAGAATTCCTTCAGCAAGGCAAGAAGCTCGATATCTCCCATTTATGCTATAATTACTCAATAAAATCCAGATGAAATTAGATGTTACCAGTAATTAATGACCAGTTTAATAAAAAAGAAGGGAGTTCAGCGGATGATGAGTTTTTTTTGAATAGGACCTGCTTGAAGGAATCATCCTGATAATAAACTCTTTAGCAATTTGTAGTAGAATGGCTGGTGGTCTCCATCTTATTGTTTACTGGTCCAAGCTTACTTCTGGGCCAGGCTTCATTTCTTCACCAATGAAAAGTCCTTTTGGAAAGTAAAGTGACACAAATAAGATAAATTTTATTTGCATACTAGGGGAGGTACTGAGAAAGACCGAGAGGTCCCACGCATGACTTTGGGGCCCCTTACTTTGTGCTTGAGAGTGAACAATGTGTAAGATCTGAAAGGACCCTCCATGGAAACAAGTAAATTCTTCTCCTGTATTTTTCTAAGAAGTAGTACCCCTGGACTGAGGACAAACAGCAGGGTAGATGTGGCTACATTCCCCTCACCTCCCTGCTGTTGAGCAGCATTTTCTTTCTAATAAGAAATGAGTGCTGCTTTTCCAGCAGTTGTGCTTAAGATGTGAGAGAGTCAAAATGCACTCCAGCAACAGTGATGTGCAGATAAACGTGGACATTAACGAAACAGGAGGTGGCTGGTGTGTGCAGTCAGGCCTGGCCCAGTCCCACAGTTGGCTGCTCTTCTGAGCTGCCCTTTTGCTACTATGTCCTTGCCTTCTGCCCTGGAACCCTTTGTGTCCACCCTTGGACTCCCCTGACGGGATGTTGGCGGCACTTGGGGAGCAGAGTCCTGTCTTACTGGGCCTCACATCTTCTTACCCCAGGGACAGCACATGGGCTGCATCTGCACTGTTTCCATATCTGCTGACAGTATTAGGAACAATTTCTGACACACCTATGCTTAAAACTTTCTGATTTACAAATATTTTCAAGAACTCCACCAAAAGCAGACACATAATGGGCGGTTCTCACCCCTTGCGCTTTCATCCCACTCTTGCCTCAAAACTCTGTCCTGATGTGTTGTGTTGCCTCTTGTCCTTTTTGTCACAGGCTCTGCCTTAAGTACTTCATCCTATAAAAGCACCTTATGTTCTTTTGGAACTGGTAATAATTAAGCAAATAAATAAATCCCATATTTACAAAACCCAAGGAGGATAAACCTTTGATTATAGGCATGTCACCAGCACAGAGCAGGAGCAGGTCTTGCTTGCAGGTGCCACCTTTGTTCCTCTGTGCCCTACCTCGCTGAAAATGGCAAGGAGCATGGAGCTCCTAGGGAGAGAAGAGTAAGTCTGAAATAAGATGGTCAAAGTAGTAGGTACAGTGGCACACGCCTGTAATCCCATGTACTCAGGAAGCTGAGGCAGGAGAATTGAAAAGAGTATCTCAGTGGTAGAAAGCCCCTGGCTTCAGTCCCCAGTATTGAAGAAACAAAAGCAAAACAGAAAATTATATCTTTACTCAACTGTATCAGACCCAGGCATCTGAAAGGCACATAGGTAGCTGGAACCCCTCTTCCTGGAAATGTTACGAAAGCAGGAGCTAGAGAGGAAGAGTGGCTTTGGGCTAAGCTCTGACACAGACCAGTGGGCTCCATTCACAGGTGGGATCTCTGGGGTCTCCCCTACCCCTGCCTGGAGGCAGAGAAGAGAAATAAGTAAGCCAGGCCTTAGACAGAACGTTTTCCTTGAGGCAGGGGAGTTAGCTCCGTGGCACAAGTGCCTGCCTGGTAAGTCAAAGTCATGAGTTCAAACCCCGGTCCCACACACACAAAAAAGAAACTTTTCCTCACTCCTAGGTGTCTAACTAGTATGTAGTATGGCCTTGGTTTTGGAGGTTTTTTTCCTTTTTTTTTTTTTTCCCTTAACAGGCACAGTTAGAAAAGGTTAAGTACAGAAGAGGATCAACAGAGGAGAGGAAGAGCAAAGAACGAGATGGGAGGAGACAGGGGAGGGCAGAAGGGAAGAGAAGAAGAAATCATCCTGACTGCTTTCTGAGCTCCCTTTTGTCCCATGAGGCCTGATGGCATTCTCCAGGCCCTCAAGAGGCAAGTTAACTCCTTTGGAGATGCTGGGGTTCCACTTGTGAATTACCCATTGAATGGCTCCTGGGTATCCTGAAAGACACACCGCCTCCTCACAAACTCCTCATGTTCTCCCAGGGAGCAATGTAGACACAGAAAGGTGGCTCGCTCCATAAGTGACGCCAAAGCCAGCTGTGTAATTAAGCAGTGGGATTGCAAAACACTACCTGCACCAATCATGGTGTAGTGAGGATGAAGCAAGGGCACTGGCATGCGGCATTCCTGAGTCTGGTCCCAGGATCAGCAGGCAGGGCAGACATCTGACTGCACCCCATGTATTACAGTCCACAGAATTCCCCTTTCCCAAGCCCTGCATTGTGTGTTGTGCCTGGAAGACGCATGGCAGTGAGCAGTCACTAACCCACTATAAAGAGGAGGTGTTGGGGAAGTGACAGATGGTTAACTTTTCATGAGTGAATTTCAGATTTTTAAAATTTTAACTTTCACTTTATCTTAGACTGTTTAAGAGGACAGTGGTCACTCGCCTCATTACAGGAGGCAGTTCCCTTCTGAAGTCAGGGGCAGTTGGAAGCTTACTGTTCCCCAAGAAACAGAGGATCAAGGGAAACTGGCCCAGGACTTTTCTCACCTTACTGAATGGAAAACCAAAGTCCAGAGCACAATCCCTCAGGGCAGGGGCCTTGCAAGCAGACTTTCCACTCCCAGTAAGGGAAAGGATCAGACTTTGGTTTCATAAGAAGAACCACAGGGTCAGATAACTTTATAGAGTCCCCCAGAATGGGAGGTGGGAGTGAAACGCTTTATAACATTCCCTTCAACGCAGGAACCCATGCCTCACTGCAGCAGATTCCTGGTGTCTCATTATTTCCAGAGGTTAGTGGGTAGTTTGAAAGCAACCTGCCTGTGCACCCCCTTCCTCATGAAGTGTTCCTTGGAGGGGCCTCCTGCTCCTCTGTTGTTCTGGCTGGTGGCCTTCATTTGCATGCCAACAGCATGTGCTAATCCTTAGCATCAGCTGCTTCCCAGAGATGCATTTTTTCCCACAATCCTGTTTATCCCGCTAGTTTATTTAGCAAGGCTTTTCTTCACAGAATACAGACCCTCATTTCAGGCCAACCTGATTATCCCAAATCCCTAATTAGCGTAATTATAGCTTTAATGGATTACAGACAGAATATAAACCACACAGCCCCCTTTAAAGCATGTTGCTCATTGAGAGTGCAGGAATTGTCCAGACCTAGGGTTTCTTGTTGAGTAACTGGAGGTCCCAGCCCCACCGCATCCAATTCCAAGGCTTCCTGGAAAACCAGAAACGTGAACCCTTGTTAAGAGGCGAAATCAAAGCAAATTTAAGCATCAGATTGCCTTTTGGCAATTCTAGGATTGGGCAACATCTTCTACCGAGCAGAGTAGCTTTCTAGGGAAAGGAGCCCAAGAGATGGGTGTTGTAGGCAGAGAGGGGCAGAAGCAGGAACAAACTGACTTTGAACAAAAGGCAAAGGGGACATCTCATGCTGGCTTATGTAAAGCAAACCATTTCTGATTGGTTGATGTAAATTTATATATATATTTACTTTCAGCCTTTGGATCCCCTTTTTCAGTTGCATTATGTAGCATCTAGCAGGAGTGACTTAATTCTGGTTTGGTCAGGTCTGCTAGAGTCTAGTTAGTATAGAAACTCAGTCCAAAATAGTGGCTTCCTATGAATTTTATTAACACTCTGGTCAGGAAGCAGTGAACTCCTGCAGCAAAAGGGGAAAAGTAATTAGGCCATGAGTTCATATACCTTGAGATCTGTTAGCTTGAAATGCCCACTGCATAGACTTTGCCAAGGAGTGAGCTATGTGTAGACCTTATTTTGTCCAAAAAGTAGTTTCACCGTCTGAATAGATTAATCCATTTAAGAAAAATATACTATTTACTCTGTTCCTGAACAGTGTCAGTTTACTGGCTTCTGCTCTATATAATGGGCGCATATAACAAAAATAAATCTGAGCAGTAATGAGTCATATTTGCAGTCATGACTGGTTGTTATCTGAATATATACGTGGTATTCTTGACAACTCTGGTCCTAAATATGCTCAGTGCTCTCTGTCTCAATCTGTCTGTCTCCCTGTCTCTCTCCCTGTCTCCCTCCCTCCCTGTCTCTGTCTCTGTCTCTGTCTCTGTCTCTGTCTCTCTCTCTCTCTCTCTCTCTCTCTCTCTCTCTCTCTCTCTCTCTCGATATTTCAGGTGTCATCTCTGCGCCCTATTTCACTGGGAATTGCTAAATTATGCATCAGATGAGTTAAGCCTAGGCTGACATATCAGTGAATAATGGAGGAAAAGAGAAGTAGATAAATCAGAGATGGCACCAACTTTCAGCATGTATGAGAGCTTTGTTGGTTTGTAGTGACTCCTAATATGTGGTGCTAAGGAAGTCTAAGGCTGAATTCAAAGGCAGCCAATAAGAAGACTGGGATGTGTTAGCAATGTATGGACATAGTGCATGACAAGGGCCTGGGGCCAATGTGTGCAGAAACAAAACCTATTTGAGGCCTTGTCTTACACTGAGAGTTCTCTGCCATCCCATCTTTTCTCTTCTCCTGTCCCACCCCAATGTTGCACTAAAGAGGGACATCTCATGTACCCCATCCCTCAGTGCTACATTCACAGCTCAGCAGTGAGTGAGTGGTGCCCACGCCCTGGTCAGAAGGGACAGCTTGCCTAAATGCAAGACCTACAAAGTGTTGCTTTAGTTTTGGATATGAAGCTGTTTGACCCAAGAAGTAGACACCTATATAAGCCCTTCTGTGGAAGACATAGCTTCCCCCAGAAATGACCTGCTCTGTAGGAATGAGCTAAGCAGATCACTGTTGCATTTAAAAACAGATTCTCATAATTCCTGGTGAGGGCTAGACAATACCTACAGAAATGTTCAGTGTATGAGTAGTCTGGGTTATACTAAATTTTATGTTGGATCAAGTGATTTTCAAGCATTTAACTCATGAAATCTTGATAATAATACCCATGATGTGTTAAGGCCACCTCTGTTTTATAATGAAGATCCCCATTTACAAGGGGTAAAAACAGTTCACCTAAGCTTAACCAACCTAGTCAATCAAGTCAGGAGTTTGCCTCCAAATCCTTGATCTTTCAACTGCCGGGTTGTGGTTCTAGTCATATGCTAGAACCAAAACTCAACTCCGGGAGGCCATAAATCTCATTTTGTCTCTATTTTTTAAACTTCTCCCAGTATATGGGGAGAATTATGCATCATCTTATTAGCAGTGTAAACTGAAATCTCAGTCATTTAATTTACTTTCAGAGGAAGCAAAACAAAATGAAAACTCTTTGTAATTTTGTACCACAAAACCTGATAAAGTGCAATTCCTTTGTTTTGTTCATTGCTTCTTACCCAGATATCAGATTAACAATGAAAAGCATGTGTAAGAAACAGCCATATAGTTACTTGTGATTCAATGAAGGTGGAAATGGAAGAGAAAGGGTGACAGAGTCGTCAAGAGGGGATCTGGCTTTCAAACCAAGGAAGGAGTTGTGTCATTGTTTTTAGAAGTGTTTCTTAATTCTTGACATTGACAATGGAAGGGAACCTGATTTGCTTTATTCAAGCTAAAGTAAATCAAATGTTTCACTATTAAGAGTGGTTGCTGGTCTCTGAGCCAGAATTTTCATCACGGTAGACTGACTTATGTTATTCCATAGATGTGGAGAAAACACCTAAACTTTACTGGGAACATACAGAGAAATAGTGTGCATTCATGGGTAGAATTCTGTTTGTTATTTCAGTTACTCAGCTTTGGTGCATGGATTTCATTTGAGTGCTAAAATTCAGGAAAAGATATTATTGCTTTGAAAAAAATTGGTTCCTAAGAGCTGTCTACACAGCAGCTGCTGGTATTTCAATGGTGCTGTTCATGGGGCTGTTCCCACCAGTCTGCAGCCTGTGAGTGGCTGGAGTGCCTTGTACTCAACGCCCCATGTGCTGATCACAAGAGGACACTCAGTGCTTGCTAGCCCAACTCTTGGAAGGAAGAAGCTGCTGGACTTGGGTTCTTTTATATTTGCCTGTTTGCCCCAAACACTCCAGTTAATTCTGCCTAAACATAAAAGTTCCATTCAGCCAACATTTCTTAAAGCTGAATTTTTAACAAAATGGTGAAAAACAAAGTTGGATATTTAAATACATTCTATCTAGAGAATATTTATTTAAAAATATATTATAGATGATGTATTACTATGTACATATGCAATCATGACAAAAAGAATTTTTTATTATAGCTTCTCTGCATCAAAAAATGTAAGCAGGGGCCAGCGAGATGGTTCAGCGGTCTAAGGTACCTGCTTAGGAAAGCTTAGGCAACTGCAGACCACAGTTCCATTCCCAGCACCACATGCTGCGCCAGCCCCACTCCCATGGCAGGCTGAGCCGGCCATAATTTAAAAAAAAAAATAGTAAGCATAGGGCTGGGAAAATAGCTCAGTGGTCTAAGTGCCTATCTGGGAAACCCAAGGACCCAGGTTCGATCCCTGGTACTGCATACCATGCTGGCCCAACACCATGACAACCACTGAAACCAGGCGTGGTGATGCATGCCTGTAATCCCAGGGTTGGGGAGGCTGAGAAGGAGGATCACTATGAGTCCAAGCTGCATAGTGAGACCCTGTACCAAATAAATAGATAGATGGATGGATGGACAGATGGATGATTTTTAAAAATGTAAGCATAATTTTCCTATACTCTGTTATTATTATAATTTCAGGGTACAGAACAAGAAAGGATTATTTTAGAGGGTGAGAATGCACCTCATAGTAGAGTATGTGGTTAGCATGTACAAGGTTCTGAGTTTGATCCTCAGAATCGCTTAAAAAAAAAAAATAAGAACTGTTTTAGTCCAAGATGAGGCCCTTCCTGTATGTTTTATGGTAAAATGCTTTTTTAAAAACATAGGCTTGTGATAGTAGATGGTAGTTATAAAAGGTACAATTTAAAAATTGTCTAATAAATGTAACTAAATAATTATAAAAAAATCTTAAAATATCCAAGCTACAGTATACCATAGAGAATATGAACTTACTGTAGCCACCTTTATAAAGAGAAAAAAAATAAAATATTGCATATGTAGTTTAGTGGTAGAATATTTTCCCAGCATGTAGAGGGACTTGAGTTTGACCTAGCTCAGAAAAAGAAAAAAAGGGTCAGACACAGAGATGGAGATAGGGGTGTGTGTGTGTGTGTGTGTGTGTGTGTGTGTGTGTGTG
>PVKN010004996.1:0-31988 GCA_004027915.1 Capromys pilorides
TCTCTGAGTTCAGAATATTGGAACTGAAGGAGGCTAGTTGTCTAAATCCTTCTCTTCTGTGTTCAAAATTTTTACATCAAGATAAGATTTCATTAAGCACTTAGGTCTCCCAGGTTGGGTTCAAATTTTATATATATCATATATTTTGAACTCAATCATCAAGATTTCACATAAACTAAATAATAATGGTGATAAGATTACAGAAAACAAAGCTGGAAATCCTTTTAAAATGACAACAGATGTACGTCATCTTCATATAAATATTGAAGCTACTATGAGCTACAGCCATTACTGTAGAAAAATGATAGCCATACCCAGTAACTGTGGAAACGCATACACTTTGGCATTCAATGTGCTGTCTTTCTGCCCCCTAACCACAGAACCAGCTGATTCTGGGGGTGATGGGCGTCGATGTCTCTCTGGAGGATATTAAGAGGCTAACACCGCGCTTCACAGTAAGACCCCGTTCCTCCTTCACCGTCCTCTCCATCTCTGAACTGGGAACTACTGCAGCTTGTCCAGAAGGCACTTAACTAATTCTGGGGAATTATGCACAGTAACCTTAACAAAAAATAATGTTTAAAAAAAAAATAAAATGTAAGGATACCATGTTGAATGCTATAAAATGTGTTCATAAATAATTTATCAAAATATTTTTTTTTCAAGAAGTGATACTATTCTGACCGTGAGCCAGGAGGCCTCTAAGTGCTTTTTTATTTTTTTATTTTTCAGCTGTGCCCCAATGGCTATTATTTTGCCATTGATCCTAATGGTTACGTCCTGCTACATCCAAATCTTCAGCCAAAGGTGTGTATCTAATGTGTTCACAGTGCATCGAACTTTGTAAAATGAGTGGTGAATGTGCTTATTAGATGAGTGTTTTAAGATTCACTTTATAGCATTAAGGACAAGGGACAGTATGCACTGTGGTCCCGTTCCTCGATGGCAGGGCTAGAGTTGCTGATATGTAAAAATGTATAGAAAGATTGTCCTCTTGCTTACCAGTTAGCTGAGCTAATGTTCTTTTTCTCAGATGTTGCCCTGGTCGCATTTTGGGCTTCCCTTGCCTAAGTCCTGCTTGCCGCCAGGTGGTACCTGGGGCCGCTCTGTGCATGGCCACGTGCCCGTGGCTGCGCTTCTCTCAGGTGCTCGCCTCCACTCCCCCAGCTGAATTTCCCTTCCCTCTGGAGCAGACGTGGAAAGGTGGGCCCCACGGACAGGGAGTGGAGTGAGCTTCAGAGGCGGATGGTGGTTTACTCAGTGGAGTTGTGCTGGGAGCCACGCAATCCCACAGAGCGACCACTGGCCCTCCCCTGTATGCCTGTCCTCCAGAGATACTAAGGGTTTCTACGCCGTACCACCCTGGGCTGCTCTCATGCTCTGTCCATGAGTTCTTGACAAGGCGTTAGTGACAAAACTTACTTAGCTGGTTTTGAAATTAGACAAAATCTTACATAATTGCAATTTTGTGAGCCTCTTTATGTTCTTGTTTCAACTTTGGGGACATTTTCACCCATGCCTCCGTACTCCTGCCTGATCTTCCCTTCTGGTGCTGGATATGCAGTGTTAGTCGTGTGTTGCAGAGCCCAGGAGTGCACACACCCATGCACATACACACACACACACATGTACACACATTCATAAATTTGTGTCTTGCATTGCTCAAATCAATAGTTAAGAGCCATTGATACTAAGTATAAAGCTATATTAAATAAAATAAATTAATATATGCTAGATAAGATTATGCATTATAATTAACTTCCTGCTGAGGAGATAGCTCAGTGGCATAAGCTCCTGGCTGGCAGGCACAAAGTCCCAAGTTCGATTCCAATACCAAAAAGGAAAAGGAATATATATTAAGTTCCCTAATTTAATTATTGGAAAATGCATTACCTTCCCTACCTTAATTCTTCCTACTTTTGAGCCTATCATCACTTGCAACCCACTGGGATACAGAGATTTGCTTAGCAAATGTAGCTGCTGCTGCTGCTCCATCATTTTCCAGTGTATCACCCTCACCGCTTGCGCTCCAGCCGCTTGTGGCGTTCCGCTCTCAGAGTCCGCAAAAGCAGGCGATATTAAACTCTGCTCAGTACACAGCAGTTGCTTATGACAAGCTAATCATCCTGGAATTTATACCAGAGTTTAAAACCTTCATGTGTTGAAATACCACCAAATAAGGCTTATATTCTGATATTATTTTTGATCTTTGTATATTGAAAGTATTTTAAATTATATCCTCCTAAGTAATCTAAAAGTCATAAAGCTGTAATGTGTTAAAATGTGCAAAAGATCCCTACTTTTCTGGTTGTAGAACTTATCCTTCCCCTAAATGAACTAAAATATATCATGGACAAAAATTAATAATGAGAGGAATGTATGTTCAGTGGAGGTATTTAAGGTCATTGCCCAGTGGTAATAGCAGCTTGGATTGCTTTCATGGTGAAATAAGTAATCATTTGAAAAAGGTTTTAGGGGTCTGGGGAGATAGCTCCATAACACAAATGCCTGCCTTGCAAGTGCAAAGTCATGAGTTCGAACCCCAGGACCGTCACCCCCACCCAAGAAAAAACAAAAAAGAACAAAAAAAGTTTTTACCTTTATCTTCTCTTAATGACAAATATTTACATAGAAAATATTTTATTACTGTTTCTATTATGTCAATTTATATTTCCATTGTACATGGGCTAATCCATGTACTAAATTCATAAAATCACAAAGAAAATACAAATTTTGGAGAAATATTTAGGAAAGGCTAGGTTATATTTGCTTTTCCCATTTTAGTGTAGATGTTATTTCAAAAATCATGCAACAAAAAGACATTTCAAAACATGCTGTCTGCAGATCACCCACAGAGAGCAAGTCTGTGTAAGCAAGGAGCTACCTTGTTCTGAAGCTTGCATGGGATTTTCATCCTTAAAAGTTTTGTGGCGCTAAATGATGTGGTTTCTGTTCTGTGGTAAAAGGGCACGCGGGGCAGGTTAGTGGGAGAGTGCCCTGATATGCAGGAACAGTGGCTGAGAAACTGAGACAGCGTTGGTGTAGTAGCCGACGCTATGCCGACATTATTCTTTCATCAATAATTCATCAGTAAAAATAAAAGACAGCAGTGGTACATCCATAATATTCATTATCCTCTAACAAGGTGAAAACACAATTTATGCAAATATATATGCCTTGCTCAATAGCTTACATTTTCTAACTGACACTATGCTCTTATTTCAAAATATTTCACTACCATGTTGTATTTTGTATACAGCAACTCAAGTGTCTTCAGCAAGCCCAGGACATCAGTAAATGAAGTAACTGAACTTTTTACATGCCTAACGCTCAAGGAGTCACTGGTTTATCCACATAGCATGTTACTCACAGGGCTACATTTTGGATAGTGTGATACTGCATCTCCTGGCCTATCTCAAAATGCCTTTTACATTTCTGCCCTTTTTCATTAAAATAGCCAGGTCTGTTTACTAGGCATTTCATTTTGATCAATTCTGATGTCTGTACATATTTATTGAATAGAAAAATATGAGTAATCTGTGTTTTAGAAGACAACATTAAAGTAAGCCTACAGTGTTAGAGTAGAGCTTGCCTTTAGTTCAGCAGCTTCAAGTGATATCCCTCAGGGTGCAAAGGAGCACGCTGCAGTGCTGGAAACTTTTTAATGTCCTAGAATAATTGCTTAAGCCATGCAGGCTGCGGTGACAAAGCAGCAAACAAGAGGAAGAGCACAGTGGTGGGCCACACACTCAGCCATGTCTTCTCCAGTCCCAGGCCATCGCTGCCACCAGCTCCTCTGTCACCTCAGAGTAGAAGCTGAAGGGGGCCAGGGCTCTCTCTCCAGCTGGGGTTTTGTTCATTTGATTTCATGTTTGGTTTTCACTGTTTCTGTGTGGCACTGGAGCTCAAACTCAGGGCCTCGTGCCTGGGACTCAAGCGCTGACCGCTGACCACACCCCAAGCTTTCTGCGTGTTCTATAAGAGTGCAGATCCCCTCAGTGAGGGCTGTGCTTCCTCAGGAATTATGTCCTGCACACCATCACCTTCACCGGATGTGGCTGGCACCACAGGAAACTCAGGAGAATAGCATAGTATTCGCACTTGACACATTTAGTTCCTGCACATTGAAAAAACCCTCTTCTCAATCTCCCTCACTCCCTCTCCTTTTCTCCCCTTCATGCTCTCTCTCTCTCCCCCACCCCTAAAAAAACCCAGAAATTTTGAGATAGTACATCTTTCTTACTTCCACATATACATTTCTAGGAAAAATACAAAAACAATAACAATCATGTCTCTTTTTAAATTTTATTTATTTTATTTTTTTATTTTAATGAGAAAGAAATAACAATGAGACAGTTTCAAAACAGATTAGTAGGACAGTTATAATAATTAATGCATTGCATATTGGTATCTTCATAGTAGTTGTTCAGAGTACAAGATTCAGACATGATATTTTTTCTAAGCACTAGTAGTAAAAATCTTCTCATAAACTAAGAGAAAGTAGCTGTATATATAGTCCAATAGTCCATAATAGTAGTTGGTTGTCAGCAGAACTGGCGATATTGGAAGCTGTTGACTTGAGCCTTTTACAGATCAGCATATTAATACGCCTTTTCTTTTTATACCAGTATTTTGGTCTTAGTCCTTCAAGGTCAGTGAGGACTCTGAACATAAGAGAATCTGTACTGTAACATCCCATAACTCAGTGGTATCCCAAATTTTCTGTTTAAGGAGATTATGGGGCCATAGAGGAAAGGAACCAATGAGGTATAGTGTGCCTAAGGAGAGTCACCTAGAGAGAAAACCTTCTCTCAGGCTTTCACAGAGAGCAAATTGGTCAAGCAATGTCCATGACTCATCCAGATGCCTGACACTGACAAAGGTTCTACAAAATACTGTATATGATTTCAGGGTAAACCCTAAGGGGATTTGCCTGACTTTGTCAGATACAAAAGTTACAGTTTTTGTTATATAGGTTTTGCTTTAACTGAGTCATAACCATCCAGCAGAAAAGTCTAGCCACAAGGTATAAAAAGTAAAACCATATCAATCATGTCTCTTTAGAAATGCTTCTTACTAATGTGACATTTTTACTCACAAAAATATTTTTAAACTTTTCATTTTAATGAACTTATTCATCATGAACTTTATATGGTACCGCATAGTTTGAAATCTGAGTACATCAATTACATCTATTTCTTACCAATCAAATATCTGATGCCAAAAGCGTCCCTTCTGTCACAAGTGGTGTGATGGGTTGCCATTTCTCTGTCACTTCAGCCTATTGGTGTGGGTATCCCAACAATTAATTTGAGACAAAGAAGACCCAATGTGCAGGTAACTGAAAGAGGGTGGCCGAGGCCATGCTTTCAGATTTGCTGACTCAGAATTGGGATCAAGCTTCTGCCCTTCGAGCTTACACCTAAAGCTGCCTGTCCTGAGCTCAAGCCTCCAGAGCATGTTGTGCAGTGGGCGTGGACTCCCAATAAATGGAAGCCAAGGCGTGCTAAAGGAGGGGGAGGTTGCGCATTCGCTAACCAAAGGTGCTGAGAAAATTGTGTGATCAGCCTAACCACCAGAGTACTCACGGTGAGGCAGCTTCAAAGAAAGAAATCTGCTAGTCAATATGAGATTTACATCGATCCATGTGATTCTACCAATTAGCTGGAAAAATTGCCTTCTACATGCAAGTAAAAATACAATTTCAATGTGGTAACTTCCATAAGTTAGAAATTTTAAGCCAAAATTTCCTTGAATTTCCACAAGTAAAACTAAAATAATGTCTTTGTAGTAGACCAGCAAATAAATACTATGCATTTTTGCTGCCTGACTCATTGCAAAACCTTTTCTCCATTGGCAACAACATGTAAAATATACTGTATCTACACACGTTTCTGTAGGTACAAATCAGTATAAAAAGATACTTCCTGCAGATTAGAAATAATTTCAGAATTTCAAAGCAAGTGCAGTTTTCTATAAGGTTACCTATGTAAGCCTACCACTTCCTGAGAAAAAGATGTTGACAGTCTAGCAGAAGTAGCAGAGCCAAGACACGCTGAGGGCTCGCTTCTTGCCGGATGCTTGTTCGGTCCTCCTAGAAGCAGACTCGTACCCTTGAGCCTATCACAGAACCCTGGTGGGTAGTGGCCCACGGCCTCCGCAGGAGAGCAGAGCTGATCCGCCTGTTCCTGCCCAGCAGTACATAAACGTGTGTGCGAGTTTCCAGCCCCATTTCCTACAAATTCTAACTGAATTTGCCTCCTGAATCACTGTCAAAGCCTTGAAGGTCTTCTCAAAGTACCATGTCCAATCAAGAGGCCGAGTTAGTCCCTCCCAGCTTAGAACCTCTGTGACGACCAGAATCCCCTGCTGTTCTCTGCAAAGGCCTTTGGGTCTTTTGACTGCTGTAGAGCTTAAAATCATGTACAGCCTTTCTTAAAATTTCACTGATCTCCATGCATGGCTCTTTGATGTATTACTTTAAATAATACCTTTTTGCAATAATGTGCATGTTAGTTTTTCTTCCTCTTCTTCTTCTTCTCCTTCTTCTTCTTCTTCTTCTTCTTCTTCTTCTTCTTCTTCTTCTTCTTCTTCTTCTTCTTCTTCTTCTACTTCTACTTCTACTTTTAGTAGCATCATCAAATATTGCATGTAACAATTATGATATAATTACAAATACATAACCCATATAATGCTTTATTTTATATTTGTTTTCATTCTAGGGAAACCTCAAATGGCAAACTAGCAACCACATAAAACATCTCAGTGGGGGGAATATTTCTAGAGTATTAAGCATGACAAAGACACTGACTTAATCATTTCAAATCTAAAGTTTATCATTGAATTTTTGCCTTTTGTTGGAGCAAATGATCTCATCATTGTATCACTTGATATTCAAACTTTGTAATAAGGAATGTTAGACACTTAAACTTGGATAAAAAATATGTGGTACACATTAGGCCCAATGGAGTACTACTCTGCTTTAAAGAAGAATAACTTTGAGTAATCTGGGAGATGATACATACACACTGTGACCATAAGTCAAATAAATCAGATACATAGGTGTGAATATAACATAATTTTCTCTAATATGGGAAAGTTAATGTATAGATAAAGACAAAATAATGGACAGATCATAGAAAGTGGGGAGCTAGATGTTTTCCAAAAGGAAAGATACCAAAAGAAGGAGGAAGTGGGAGGAAGGGAGAAAGATTTGACCTGTGTCATGTGTGTGGCAGAGCCCCTTTGAGGAAGGTGACCATGATGCACTGCTGCCATGTAGTCCTAAAACCTAAAAAAACAATAATATTGAGGAAAACTCAAAAAGGAGTTAAAAAACCACAACGAACCCACAGGAAGTAGGCAACAAATGTTTCTTAGGCCTAGATTTTAATTTTTTGGTGTGTACATTCTCTATGAACGTGGTCACTGGATTGCCAGTTAAAATACAGCTTGTGTTTTTAGAGTTTCCCTTCCTGATTCTGTGGTCTTCTCTGTGTCTCTGTATGCTGGATTGGGGCGTGGCCTCTGTACCGCCAATCCCCCAGCCCCGCCTCCTCCCTGCATGCCACGTGGTCATGCTGTGGGTTGCCCATTGCATGTAAGAGACATATCCTCACTTTGGTTTTATCTTATCATTTTGGTTCTTTTGACCTTGTTTTACATTTGTTATTTGTACTGCTGCTGTTATATTGTCTGTAGGAAATATTTTATTTTATGAGACTCTCAATAAGCAATTCTGAAATGGGAGACTGTCCTTCCCTTAATGGTTTTTCTAGGTTTCATTTTATAAGTGAGGGCCGCATAGGATGCTCAGCAAGGCCTTGTATTTGCTCAGGAAACACGCTCTATTTCAAATAATATTTCCATCTAAATGACCCTTCCTTGAAATGGTCAGTGTTTATGTCTTTAGAAAAATATAATAGTTATTTTGAATATTATAGATTCTTCTTATGTTATAACTATTTTTAACTAAAAAAACAAGTGACATATTTTCATTAAAATAGACATGTGCGATTATTTTTAATTGGTTTTAAGATTCACCAAATCCATGAGAATTAAAAGTTTCCATTACATAAATGGAGGCAGTCCTAGAAGGAAGGCATTTTACTATAATTATAAACTAAATTCATGCCATAAATACTAAAGCATGTAGGATGCAAATAGGATACACTTAATTTCAGTATATTTTTAACTATTATTGTTATCTTGGGAAGTCTGCTCTCTTCAAATGGCATTGAAAATACAGATGGTATGGACACTTTTAGAAACTTTTATTAGTAAAATTCCAATAAACCTTGCACTCATCTACCATAGTTCTGCATTTTTTGCTGCTATGTAATTATCAGATCTGTTTAATATTTGTTTTAATGAACATTTTCACGTCTAGCTTCTAACATTTTGCAGTTGGAAAAATGACATATCCATTGTGATTTTTATTCTAGTGAACTATTAAATTTTGTAGCAACACATAATGCAATGAATACATTTTCTTCACCTATCAAATAGTCCAGTGCATCTTCATTTTGTAATTGAAAAATTAAAATGCACCATAAAAATATTTCATACAAGACAAATTTGCTAGGCTAAGAGTATCACGTGAGACAGCTGCCAGGACTCGATCTTGTCCACAGTGAAGTTTTCATTATGCTCCAGCCAGAGGAAACTGGGGGCCTCAGAGCAGGAGCGGAGTTCAGTGATCCCCGGCTTGGGGTTCTCTTTCCACTTTAACCATAACACCTGAATTTTATTGCAGTTCTTGACTTGATCGCAAGTTTCACTGTATTCAGAGCATAAGATTTTGAATTAATCTGAATCATTAAAGCTGAACATTACTGAGATTCAAATGTATTAAACAAAGCTGCTCCTCTCTTTGCCTTTTATGTTTTCAGAAGGAAGCACAGGTCTCCAAGAAGTTTGTTTGACTTTTCCCAATCTCTAAACATAATTCTAAAAGTATTTTCCTTGTATAATTTTTTATCGAAATCACAACTTACATGCCTGCGTGTTGCTCTTGTTTCAGTTTCACGTTGCTTTATTTGGCCTTTTGTCATGCTGGGTAAGAGAGAGTTACAAGGGATCTTCAGAAGTCCCATTCCCATCAAACTGTGGTTGCAAATGCAGTGTCTAAAACCACATTCAAAGTGAGATTTTTTTCAGTTGGTGATTAATTAATATTCACTGCCCCTACAGCTCCATTTTTAGTTTCAACTATCTACTCTCATACATATATATATTTATACAACTAATGTACCTTTGCCAATTTTTACAGAACTGATTTCATATTTAAATACTGATTGCCCCATGCTGTGCATGGCCTGGGCTAATTGTGTGATCCGTACTTGTCACTGTCTTCTGCGCAGAACCCCAAATCTCAGGAGCCAGTGACCTTGGACTTCCTGGATGCAGAGCTGGAGAATGATATTAAGGTGGAGGTGAGTGTGCGGGGGCAGATATGCCTTGGGCCTGAGCCCGGGATTCTCTTGCCCAGTGGCCACGTTGCGTTGGGTTGTCTTTCCATGTCATACAAGCAAACGTGCACATTCTCCATCCTTAAAAGCGGCTCATTCTGGGCTCTTTTCACCCGGAGGGATGTAGGACAGGGAGCAGCTAATCAAATTGAATGTAGTATTTTTTTTTTCTTTTTATTTATTTGGTACAGGACCTCTATGCAGCTGGGACTCACAGTGATCCTCCTGTCTGAGCCTCTCTGGTGCTGGTATTCCAGGAGTGTGCCACCATGCCTGACTTTAGCAGTCCCTGGGAGCACACCCAGGTCTTTGCACTTGCCAGGCTGATGCTCAGACCGCCCAGTTATCTCTCCAGCCCAAATGTGGCTTTTGCTTTCTCCTTCACAGAGCTTTTGTAACTATTGCAGCTCAAAATTTACTTGTGAATGACAACAGCAGCCTCAAAGATGGGTCTCCTTAGAGTGTTAGAAGTTGGTATGGCTGCAGCCAGGAAACCACAGAAGAGCAACGTGAGAAAAGAAGCTACCGTGTTGTCTCGGGACTCCTGATGGAGCCAGTCTATTCTATTGCAAAACAAATCACGTTCCACTTCATGTGAGAGGGTCTTCCATAATACTAAGGAGGATGATTAATAGCAAAACCGCATCTGCTGAGCACATGAGGCATTCCAGCCACGATTCTCAAGAGCCTTAAGAAACAGGTGTCATTGTCCTGTGTGCTGTGCTGATGACCTGTTGGAAGGGGAGCAGTTAATTTGTGCACCTTGCTCAGCCAGCAAGGGACCGACCAATCTTTCTTGCGCTACACACCTATTTTTAAAATTTTCTCAAATTTATTAACTGCTTTTATTTATGCAAAGGCTACTATATTTCTTTTGTAGTTGGTCGCACACTGTATTTTAACTTGTACTTGAGCTACACATTTTACACATTTATTTTCTCATTGTTTAACTGTAGATTTGGATTGCTTACTGGAGGAATTTTGACATTGTGGCGCAGCACCGGGCTGTTTTAGGTCATGGTGAGAGTGTGTGGTAGAATAAAAGAAGATGAAGTGGTAGGGAGGAGACTGGGCCCCAGCAGTCTCCATAGGAGATCAGTCGGCCTCTTGTAGCCCCTCAACTCAGGTGGAGATAGAAAGGTAGATTTCTAGTTCTCATTGGTTACTTTTTGATTAAATATAGCTAGCCTATAAGCCTCCTGACTAATTTTTACACATTGCATTTCAAAAATTAATGAGCGATTGAAAAAGTGAATAGCTCCGTGGCACAAGTGCCTGCCTGGCAAGTGCAAGGTCATGAGTTTGAACCCTGGTCCCGCAAAAAAAAAAAAAAAAAAAAAAAAGCAAATTAAGGGTATTTTTAATAATTTAAAATTATTATAATGAGGCAACTTAAGTCAATTCTAGAGAATGTTCCAGCTAGTGTTAAAACCAATCCTCTGTACCTTAATCGATGTTTGAAGCAAGGAAAGCTTTGAAAAATGATCACGTCATCACTCGTTAGTGGGCCAATTTGGCTCCTAGGACAAAGTAACTATTTCATTTTCCCTTAGATTCGCAACAAAATGATAGATGGAGAAAGTGGAGAAAAAACCTTCAGAACTCTGGTGAAATCTCAGGATGAGGTAAGGAGGAATTAATTCATGTTCATTCTTAGGTCCAAGGATCCATTAAGAATAAGTGACGCTGCTAATTTGTCTTAGCTCTGTGCTAATGGCGTGCTTACTTATAGGACAGATATGTCTCCAGTGAACAATTTTTCTTTATTTTTAAGAAAACTCTTGAGTAGAAAACAATTTTAGCAAGATATTTTTAGTATTTTCATTTTTACAAAAATAATGCTTTAGTTTCCTTGATGTGTTATTTTATAAAAAATATATTTTTAAAACAATTATACTGGAAACTTATGTCTTTGTCTTATCATTGTAAGCAATTGTGTAAATTATATAACTTTATGCCAGCATTTATACAATGACAATGATGAAATATTGTGGTCAATATTTAATAGCAGTGTGTACTACATAATGTGTGCACTTTATTCTGATTGTTCTGTTCCAAATATTATTTTGTCTGTTTAAAAAATTTTTGTTTAATTGATGCCGGTTTGACTTCTCTTCTTTCAATGTTTATACATTTTATAATTTTCCTGCATTTAAATTTGAAATTAAGCCCCCTGGTAACACAACTGCCCCCACTAGTCACTGGCTTCCATAATAAATTCACTTCATGTTCACTCATAAAGCATCTTTGGGGTGTATGTCTATCGAGAATTGGCAGCCTGTAAAGTAAAAACAGACACTCACATATTTAATGTTTAAAAATATATAGGACTCAGAAGTTCTGCTCCTGGAAGTTTAGGATTTTGTCGAGAGGGTTGCTTACAGCCTTCCCTTGAGATGCCAGCCTATTTCAGTCCATATTCTTCTCGTGAACTCCTTGGCACGTTGTTCCTACAATAGACGTTGGATATGGGCAAGATCCTCGTTAGCAGTCAGATTTTCCCATGTAAGGCCCATTCCAATACACATTCAGCGGTTAGGCCCAGCGTTGAGCTTAGGGGGAAATTTGGTTCAGATCTCCGCCAGCTGGTTTGCAACCATAGTCATGAAAGAATTAAGTTCATGAACCGGGATATCACTGTACCTATTACCAGAACTTAGATGAGCCACACATAAATCACAGTCTTTATTGTTTAGTAAAAATCAAAGCAATTACAATATTGTACTTCTCATTTAGATTTTAAAATAATGTCGTATAGAAAAATCCATTTGTCTTCCTAGATGTGGGGTTTGGCATGAATGTTAAAAGTGCGTTATTCTCTAACTGAAGTACTGTTTTAAAATTTTCTGCAGTGCTTGAGTTCCTCATGTCAAGCCTAGACATTGTCTGTGAAGTTCATTATTTTTGTTTGCAGAAAATCACGATCTTTCTGTATCTGTGAGATGAATGACAGAAAAGCCAGAGCATTTCTCAGCACCTGACTTCAGGAGTTTGGGCCCCTTTCAGTGTCACTTGTGAGCTGCCTCCCACAGAGCCTCTCTGTACCTCGGGCTCTTCAAATACTTTCTCACCAAAGTCTGTCTCAGATGAGCTTATGTCTAGGCCCACACCTCCAAATGCACAGGATTGTGTCACATTAAACTTTTGTCATGGTCAGATCTTTCAGGAACCTAATTATTCAGCAAAAAAGTTAACACATAGAAGACATAAGAAACGATGTCATCACAAACTTAGTGCCTATGAACAGCCTCCCATTTTATTTCTTTTTTTCTTTAAGTATATATTTATTTTTAGTTGGGTGCAGGGTCTCACTATGCAGCTGGGACTCATAGTGATCCTGCTGTCCCAGATCCCCAGCACTGGGATAATAGGCATGTGCCACCACACTCTATCTTGGTGCGTGCAGTATGCACCTCCCGGGGCCAGCACAACATGTGGTATCTGGATATCGGAAAGGAACCCGGGTCCTTGTGCTTGCCAGGTGGGCGCTTAGACCACCGAGCTATCTCTCCAGCCCAAGCAGCCTCCCATTTTTTTACTGATAACTTTCTAGAGTTATTACTATTTAAAATGGTTATGCCAAGTGACTCCTATCTGCCAAAACCTGACAATAGTTGTGTTGATTACATGCACCCCATTAATAATCCTTTGTTTACAACTATCTTCTTGAGTTTAAAATAAGAATGTGTTTCTACTGTGTCATATAGATGTTTCCTGAAAATGCTAGCAGAAAATATACTTATGGCTATACCTGGGCAAGGTGGTGTGTGGCTCTAATCCCAGCACTCAAAAAGTTGAAGCCAGCCTGGGCTACATAAGAATCTGTCTCAAAAAAAAAAAAAGTCCCCCAAACTATAAGAATTCCTCAAAAAACTAATGAGAATATCTTTGAGCTTAGTAAGAAGTTGGAAAATAAATATACTAAATAACTAGGTGGTAACTAAATCTAAAATTGTGTGTGGTTTTTCATTACAAATTAAAACCATGACCATTCCTTCTGCTAAGATTAAAAAAGCAACTTCACACTTTTATTTCCCTATTCTGATATAATTTTGATAGCTTTCATAACTTGTTGAATGCTGCTAATTTGCCAAGTGTTAATTCTTTGAGGGATCCTGCGAGTCCCAACATCGCCTCGTCACCTTGAGCTCTCTGTCCACTGCACACATGGTTACAGGGAGTTCCATGCGCACAAATAGCATTTTGTGGTTACTATAAAACTGAATTTGTTATTTTTCTTTACCTTGAAGTTTTCTGTACCTGACATCCTCCTTATGTCTTATTTTCTCATCCCAAGTTATGGAAAATCATGACTCTAAGGGCTTCAACGAATGAGATCACACTGCATACGGAGGCCCTTGTAAATGATGCCCTAATACACTGAGACAGTCACGTGTTTGCCCCAAGGCTCACGGATGGCACTCACCTCCCAACGTTCTTGATAGCTCTTGCAAACTTAATTAAAAATAGAAATGTCTGAGACCTGTCTAAGATTTCTTATTCTGATTTCATGATTAAAACTTGACTCTCAGGATATGTTCTCTAAGTTTTGAGGGCACCACTTTGGAATAACTGCTATCAATTTAGAATACTACCAGTCAAGATTTTCTGCCCATATGTGCCTTCATCCCATTGTTTGTACACTTATCCTGTCCTACATTTTGGTGCACACATCCGTAACAGAATACATAAATGTAAAATAGAATATATCTGACTTGTGAGGAGAGAGGCACTGTGTGAATGCTTACTGCGTGAGTGAGTCTCTCACTATAAATCCATACCCATATGAAGGGAAGTGATAAAAGCCCTGTCGAACTTTCTCCTAGAGATACATCGACAAAGGCAACAGGACCTACACGTGGACTCCAGTGAACGGGACAGACTACAGGTAACCAGACTGCTGTGTGCATTACCTTACAGGATCCACTAGACCTGTGGGTGACTATGTCTTCATTTTCCTAAGCTTTTTCAATGTAACTTTTGAGAGAAATCAACAACCTTCTCCACCACATAGATATGTTTCAGTTAGAGTGCCTGATTTTCAGAATGAAAAGGGCAGGGAAAGGCTATCAATATAGAATTTAAAAATAAAAACATATGTGATGTACAACTCAATGTTTAATAGGAGTACCCTAGTCCTAAGCCTAGACAGTCTCCATAAATTGTATCTTCCACCGATCCCCTGTTTTAAGTTGTCACTCAGTCTACATTATTGTGATTATGCAAATTAACCAGGCAGCCAAGCTTTGTCCCTCCAGGTGCCACCTTAGCACTGCCTAGGAGCGCTCAAGGTCCTGAGGCACCCGGCTGGCTGAACCCTGGAAGCCTGGGGTGCCCAGCACTGTGAGGACCTAGAAGCCACCTCAAATTCTTCAGACTCTCTGAGCATTTCCTTGGTGTTCTTCCCTATCCTCCAGCTGCAGGCTATCACTGTGGGCCTCCTCCTGTGTCCTCATGACACCGAAGCTTGCATGAGAGCAGTCTTCTCCTTAGAAGTCCTCTCATCTTCCCCTTGGCACTTCCGTTCCTCTCCTCTTCCCCTTGGCACTTCCGTCTTGGAGTCGGACGTGGCCACGCTTCACACCGCTCCTCTTCCTCACAAGCAGGGTCCCCCTCTCAGGGCCAGAACACTGGCTTCTTGCCCCTCTTGCCTATGTACACGCAGCCTGGCGGCCCCCAAATTCTTAGGACACACTCCCCCTGCTGCAAAACAAAAAACAATGTACTAAAATGAATTTTGAAAGATTAAAAGCAAAAGCTCAGAAACTTTATCATATGTCACAGGCGCAGGTCTAGTGTTTCACATGGCTGTCAAGTTTTCTCTGGGCTCCCTCTCAATGTCTGTGGTGTGTCGGGAGGTTCTGCTCAGAGGCAGTTTGCAAATGGGCCATGCCTGGGCGCACTGGCAGAGCTGATGTCGCTTGACCTGCCTCCCATTTCTGACCTCCTCTTCTCCGCCGACCTTGTCATCCCAGTACTGTAGCGCCTACTCTGAGTCATGCCCTTCTGCTCCTCCCGTGTAATCTGGGACGTCTTTGTAGTCTTCACTGGAGGTTCCTTCACCCACCTCCTAGGTTACTGCACTTTAGCTTTCTCTTGCCTCTGAGGAGCCCCACGACAACCCTCTGGCTCCCCTGAGACATGCATCCACCGTCTTCTCTGCATGTCCATTTCTTCTCCCTCTTTGCTCCCACATGCCTCTCTTGGCTCTGCAGAAGCTGTCTGGTCATGAGTATGCTCTGCACCTGCCACCAGGTGCCTTTGGAGGCCCCATGTTTGGCACAGCCTGAACCTCATTAAGTTCCAAAGGTCACCAACCAAAAGCAGCTGGGAAAACACAACCTCACATAGTGCCAAAGATCCATGAGCCCAACCACAAGTGAGCCTCAGTGCTGCCTGGACACCTCAGTACCGCAGTGAAGCCCACATTCCTAGGGGACCATGACTTCCATCCTCTGCAACCATGCCCCACTCTCTCAGTCTCCCTTCTCTCGGGGGAGGTCTTTGCTTCCACTTCAGAGAGGAGAGCAGAAGTGGTCGGAGAGAGCTCCCGTTCCTGCTAGGGTCGTAACTCACACCCGCAGCTCTGGCCCTTCCTCTATTTCTGCTCTTAACGCAGCAAAAAGAAGGATCCTGACCCTTCAACTGTGTACTTTCCTTCTCTTTGCTCACCTCTGGCAATTTTCCCTCACTCAGTGAAAGCAGAAGTCTGCTGCAGCACTCCGGGGCTCAGGGGTCTGAGCGTGGCTCAGGCTGTCCTGCACCGTGGAAGAGCCCTTCGGGCTCCTGAGGGCACCTGTGCCCTTTCACTGGGAGGTTCCCAGACGTGCCTGCTGTCTGCTGGACTTGTGGCTCCATCTGAGCGTGTAAGACAGTGTCACTTAGCAGGCACTCTGCAAATGTGGAAACAGGGGATGAAGGTCAATATGAAGTCACTGAAGAATTTTTGAATTTGCAATCCCTTTCATCCTGTAAGAGTCATGTGCTGTGGTGATGTCCAGATTTTCTGTTGCATTATGCAGATGTGGAGGTCTCCGATTGCATATTTAGATACACTGTTACCTAGCCTGACCTGCAAGCCGTGGTGCACCCAACTGTTTCTTTTGCTATTTCTTTTTGCCACCCTGCACCCTTTAAGGTCCCTTAGAGTGCTAGTGTAGCCCTGGAGCTGCAATATTGTTGCATTCAGAACCTGTGGCTCTTGGAGCCCCAGGCAGCAAAGTAGGTGAAGAAGGGGGAGGGGTGTGAACATAAATGTCTTCATAAAGCATTTCTGTTGTTTCGTTTTCATTTTGTAGTCCTGGGGATTGAACCAGAGATCTTCACCCTGGAATATAACCCCTAGGTTTTGTTGTTGTTGTTTGTTTTTTCTTTTTTTACTAAGATTGAGTGGGACTTGCTGAGTTCAGAAGTTGCCCGGCTTGGGCTCAAACTCTCCGTCCCCTTGTCTCAGCCTCCCAGCATCCTGGGATTCCACCACACCAGGCATTTTCTTGAGAAACACCTTAATGACCGCTTCAACTGTTTTATTTCTTCCATCCACTGATTTCGTCTTCAGTTTTTACCTACAGATTTCATCTCAGGTTTACCACTCTATATATGTTCATAGGTCACTCATTTCAGTTTGTGGATAAACTCATCCACAGGTGGGTAGGGAGGACCTGGGTCATTTTGCTGGCATGAACACAGTCTGCTAGAAAGGCCGCATCCTTTTGATCCTTCTTATGCAACGTTAATAATGACAATACTAGTGACACCCCAGGCTGCCTTTGGGAACCTCTTTGCCCTCTTGAACGTGCAACAGGCTTTGGAGCAGCCTCTGCTGGGAGCCACTCTCCTTCGCACCCCGTGAATCCATCGCCTGTGGGCAGATGAATATTTTTTGCTCAAATTCAGCATCACTCTCTGTCCACAGAGCATTCACGGTGAACTTCCTGGGGAGAAACACTCCGCACCCCCACACCAGACCTTCCTGCCTCTCCCCTTGGATGCTCGGGCCCGCACCTCACTGCTGCCTAGGTGACACCAGTGCCCTCCTCTCTGCCCGGGGTCTCCTCATGCATCTCTTCCTAACTCTCCGATTTAGGGGTCAAATTAAGTCTCCTCCCATCATAAGCCCTTCCCTGGACCGGTGCATTCTCAACTAACCGCTTAGAGCCAAGTGTCATACCAAGAAAATAAAGAATGTTTCTAATTTAATGGATGACATCAAAGTGTAGACAGGATATTTCTGCCACCTTAAACCCTAATCCAATTCAGGTACATATTTTGAAATAGAATAAATATTCTAATAGGGTATTTTTCTTTTTTTAATTGGGCAATTTACTTCGGTGGATATAGATGATGTGGCTGAGAAGTGTGTTGCAGTATATTTAACTAAATCAGTTATGTTTCTATGAGTTACATAAACATGGCATGGGCGCTCCTATCCACCCAGTGGCCCCTCTTCCATCTATCAAACTTTAATCTCTGGGGGCAAATGCAGCAGTCTTGGCCCGCTGGTTCCGTACAGTGAGAGGCAGCACACATTGCATGTGTTAGCACTGTCAACTCTAAATGCTGGTAAAGAACTTAGCTGTGAATATACAGAAAACAGAGCCACGGGCTGAGGGCTGGCCAAATAGCTCAGTGGGATGAACGCATCTGCAAGCAGGCGCAGGCATTGAAGTTGTATCCCTGGGCCTGCCATGCCAGCTCTGCCACCGGGACGCACTGAGAAGGCATTTGAGACTAGGCATGGTGGTGCATGCCTGTAATCCCAGCTCTTGGGAGGCAGTAAGCAGGTGAATCGCTACGAGTCTGATCTAGTAGTAAGACTCTGAGCACCCTGTAGACCTTTCCTTAATATACAAAGAAAAAAAAAAAAAAAAAGAACTGTGGGCCGAGTTAGACTAATTGTGTCTGTAATTTCCTGTAGAAAAGATAGGGGCCAGGGAGACAGCTCAGAATAAGTGCTTCCCTGGCAAGCACAAGTTCCTGAATTCAATCCCTTGTATCACACACACACACACAAAAGGAAAGATCCCAGCTATAAGCAGTAGTGTTAGTCTTACAGGCTCAGTTTTAGAACTCCTGCTGTGCTCCTCCTAGGTGTCCACACTACATTTGTGCCCTGTCCAAGATGTGACCCCCATTTACAGAGTGATGCTGCAGCAGTCTCTTGATACAGTGTTACTGGTTTTAGTTAGAAGTTTCTCTTAGCAATAAGTGCTGAAGGAGAACATATATGGCCCAATTCCCCTGGAGGGGAATCTGTTGGGGACTTCCTCAAGTGCTCCCACTGCATATTTCATAGAGGACAAGCGAGTCCTGAAAGGCCACCTTGTTTACATAGCGGCTGCACTGCTTATTTTAGCTTTGGTCTCTGCCACAGCTTGAAGCCACCTATAAAATGATTGGAGGAATTTTCAGGAAGTCTGCATAACATTTTATGCCCCTGGCCTTCCTGCGTTAGGGAAGTCTATGAACTTCTTAGTGATGGTGACGGACTTGGCAATAGAAGGTGGCAGGCATTCACCCAGCTTGCTGTCTTTAATGCATTGTTAAAGTCTGGCAGGCAAACACCCCTGCCCTGTGGAGTGAAATTTTAAAATTCACAGAAGGATTCTGGAATTTCTCATTTGTCTTATTCCACGTGATTCATAGATATCATGTGATGGGATTAGACTTCGGGCTAAGCTGAGTGTACCTGAGGCCCGAGTAACTGAAGGAAGCTTTAGTGCCCCTCTCACTAAGTCCCTGAGAGTCCAGAAATGCACGCTGTCCTCTGCAGCTCCGCAAGTGGAATAAAAATGCAGTGTGTATGCTGGATGACTTAATTGGCCACATGAATCAAGTATTTGTGTGTGTGTGTGTGTGTGTGTGTGTGCGCGCGCGCACGCGCACGTGTATGTGCACGTGCACACTAGGCATCAGACTGAGGGCCTTGCGTATGCCAGGCAAGAGCTGGACCTCTGAGCCACTTCCCCAGCCTGAGTACTATGCTTTGAAAGTAGCTCTCCTGGCTGTGAGAGCTGCTTTTTGCACCTGTAGCACCCAGGTTTCCCTCTGTAGCCAAACCAACAGCAGGTGTGAGTTTGGGGTCTTTAGTTAGCTTCTGCTCATGCACATACACCGGTGTGTACGCTGTGAGCACTGCTGGAGAGGGCAGAGTCCGGGTCCGTGAACAGCCCTGGACCATCGATGCAGTGTTAGACAGACTTCAGGCATCCAGTTCCACAGTGAGCTAGGTTCCCTCCATGAGAGCCATTTATTTTGAGCAGTCATGGAATGCAGCTCATTGAAGGGCTGGTCGGCACTTCCCTGTGTCTAAAGTGCTTGGGATGTGGACCAGCTTTGCCGTGGAGATGCCCTCAGGTTAGGACATCTCCTGACACTAGAATAGCTGCAGGACTCTCATACACCACTGAACTCAAGGCCACGCAGTGCAGGGATCTGCAGCAAATGAACTGGGAAGGAACGCCGTGGCCTCATCCTGTGTCAGTGAGCCGCTGTCACCAAGGAGGGGGGTCAGTAATGCCAGGAGCTGTGGAACTGACCCTGAGTGGGCGCTCTGGAATGACCCTAAGGCTGAGTTTTAAAATAGTAGGTATCTAGTGCCTGAAGTATATATTTCACATCACTGTTGCATAGTATGATAGTAATGACAATAATTCTCCTCTCTGGGATGTTTTTTGGGGGGACGGGGTTTTTAATTCAGTTTTGGACACAAAGCGTTTTAGTGCTATATGATATACTTGGGAGACAATGTCCAAGCGGTCTTTGGCCATGGAGGAACAGAGGAATATTTTATTTACTTATTTTATGTATTTGGTACAGGGCCTCACCTTGCAGTTCAGACTTGTATTATTTTAAATATGTTCTTTTAATACATTTTTCTGGCAGTATGGTAGAGAACTGTCCTTCCATGGCTAATTCATGGAATTAGCATTTAGCGCATTTAGTCACTGACTTTCCATGTGTTTCTTGATTCCCTCCCACATGGACAGCTGGGTCACTCGGGATGATGAGATGTAAATTGGGTACCTTCTTGCTAAGGCATTATCTTGTCAAAGTAATATTCCTTTTCTCCCACACGGAGGGTCTTCAGATTTTCCCATGAACCTGATGTGTCTTTCTGTTGATGTTGTTTCATTTCTGTTTGTTTGTGTTTATGCTTCTCTTGTTTCTATTGCAGTTTGGCCTTGGTATTACCAACCTACAGTTTTTACTATATAAAAGCCAAAATAGAAGAGACAATAACTCAGGCCAGATGTAAGTACTGTGAAAGCAACTCCAGGGTCTATTCGTTATGGTCTCCTAGCCTCAGATGTTTAAATACGTTTAGCTTTTGGAATACCCAAGGCATTTAGTAGTCTTAGTAGGTGTGGTCACCGAATCTGCTGCAATGATTCTAACCCATTCCAAACATGCAAGGAACAAGAAATATTCTACTCGGATAGAATATGAGCAGGTACCGAGGTCTCGGCGACGGCCTCCGCCCCCTCCCTTGCTATGTGCCGGAATCATTGCAGAGCCTGTCCCCCGTGGCTGTCCCCAGAGGCCCCACTGGCTGCTGGACATGTCCCCCACGCTGTCTACACGCTCCCCACTTGTGGCACTATGCTAGGAAAGCTTTTTCCTTTTCTTATCTTCCCTGTCGGCTTGGTTTTGCTTTTGCATTTGGCCAGAATATTATTGTGCTTGGCAATTAACTCTTTCAATAGCCAAATTATTGTCTCAGTAGCTCAAATGGATTTGTTTCTTAAAGCACCATTTAGAATGTGGAGCTCCTATTAACACGAGTGCATATTTCAAGTCCTTGTTAATTTAATTTCGTGTTGAGTGGCTAGATTTAGTAAAGTAAAATGACCATCATATCCTTTCCACATCGCTCAATTATTAATAACAAAGATTAAATAAAAACTATATATGCATATATAATTTAATGTGCATTAAGGTAATTAGGTACCACATCTGATTTTAAAGGAAACTGCCGTTTCCCACACTTCTGTGTCAGTTGTCCTCTGCTCAACACAGGCCTGTTTCATAGGCTATCATGGTGTCTGATACATTCATATTTGCACTTGCATGTAACAGATATGATGGTCTTTTGACAAAACACAATATTGCATGAGCTAGTGCTTCCCTTGATACATAGAGGGCTGACTCGTGAGCCTGGGATGCCTGGTAAGTGCTTCCTTTAATAGGCCAATGGCATTCGCATTGCACTTGCGTTAAACACTTGGCAGAACAGAACCTTGAAATCACCACAGTACAGACAGGGCAAGCTACAAATAGGAGCTACTTCCTAGTCCTCAGAAATCCGTGTTTTCCTCCAGACTAGAGCGGTACATCAATGAACCTTTGATCTATGCACAATATTTTTATTCAAGAACATCATTGAATAAAATATTGTTTTTGACCCCCTTTGCTTTACCCTCTTTTTTTTGTTTCCCTGCTTTCTCTTTCTGATGGATTTTCACAGCAAAAAAGGGAAAAATGAAGGGCAAGTATTTTCTTGTTGCTCAATTTCTTTCTGTGTAGTTTCTCGACATTTCCTCAGGTACTTCCTTTCCTACTGGAGATTTTCCTCTGGCTTCTCACTTGCTAGAGTTTCCTCCAGGGTCACTCGAGCCTTGGCCACCATGACTGGGGGAGGGAGATACTTACATTTTCATGTTCAACGTGTTTCATATTCAAATTTTTTATGTTAGATGTAAAATTGTGTGTATTTTCTCCCTCCGCCTACTAATTTTATACTTGACATGATGAATAACATTGATTCACTACATGCATTAATGGATTTATTAAAATAATTTTCTTCATGATATGATTACTAAACTTTAAATAAAATACATAATGTCTCTTTTTAAAGATATTTGGTTACAGTAGCCCTAACAATAGGAAAAACATAGATAGCATTTTTCTGGTATTAGTGGTAATAATGTGACGAACTTAATTCACATAAACGTTTATTATATTGGAAAGCATTGAACACACCAGTAGTTACTGGCTTGATATAACTTTAGGTTCTCAGCAGCCCCATTTTTCTTAGGAGGTAATCTTTTAGTGTCATCAGATCTTGGAGCACACATTCTGTTACTGTCTAATCCTGTATTGTTTCTTTGCAGATTCCGAAACTCTGAAGCCAGATAATTTTGAGGAATCTGGCTACACATTCATTGCACCAAGGTCTGTTTCCTTTGTTTGCCTTCTTTATAACTGGCATGGTTGGGCAGCTCTTACCACAAAGTTCTGAACAGGGGTTACCTACCCTATTTTGATTCTATGTCAAATTATGGAACCAAGAGGAACAGTGACTTTGGAATGCTACCATAGCTTGCTCTTCAATTCCTTCATCTAGTCATACACCTAGAGTGGTGTGCTCTCGTGCGTCTAGATGGCTGAAGAAGGCAAACATAGCCCTGCCCTTAGGTAACGCTTATGACCTCCCATGGTAATGCGGAGTTGTGCTGTTGCACCTATGAGCACATACACACTACCCGACTTACAGAGCTCACATGCATAGGCGCCTGCAGATAGACCTAGATATGGGCAAACAGAACTGGGTACTTATACACGTGTGCAATGTTTTAACTTCGCAATTGATTTTTGTTCATACTCTAACATAGCTTCCTGGAAAGCTATAGTTTAATAAACAACATTGTCTCTTCTATTTTTTGTCCTACTCTGTTTATCTCTCATGTAATTTCCTACCTTTACCCCTAACAGACATCTTTTATCTCAGCTCTTATTTCTTGTAATTTATTTGAATATATTCAAAACCCCAAGAGTTCTTCATTTTTCTTCCCTCAGTTTTTGACCCCTGATATCCAGCACATACTTACAGCATCCGAAAAAACTATATTTCTCATAAATCTAGGCTAAACGAATTAAGAAACTGGATATAGAGTATTTAACATTTTTACACTTATCCTTTCTGAAGAAATTACTCTGCGAAGGCAAACGGGGCTCAGAAAAGTCATTCAGAGTTACTGTGTTTGGCAGAAGCGAATGTCCGAATTCAGACTGTCGAAACCAGAAGTCTGCGGGATGCTCTGGGGAGACGCGCGCAAGCTCCGCTCTGCGCAGTTCCTGTGCCGGAGGAGGAGGAGGCCGAGCACCGCTGCTTCCAGCGCCTGGCCTTCCCTACTCCAGCCGCCTGCTGCGCTTTGATTCCCCCTCTGGTCGTCCATTCCCAGGCCTCTTTTGAGCTTCCTCTGCTCTTCTGAGCCCCCCATCTACACCCCTCCAGCCAGGCAGAGGGACACCCCGATGCTCGACGGGGTGCCCTGTCAGCTGGAAACAGACACGGGCTGCGTGTCTCTGCAGCCTAGACCCACAACGGCCCTCCCCAGACCGTGCGCACCAACTGCCCACTGCCGGGTGGGCGATCACAGAAGCCTAAGGACTCTGCTCGAGGGGCTTCAAGTTTCGGAGCTTTAAATACCCGTTCTCTGCGCAAAGCTCTTCCGCTGGCCGGGGAGGCCGCTGTGGCGCACTGTGAACGCCGATCTCCGTCCTGTGCTGCCGTCCTTCCTGTATACCTAACCACGAGCCCGGGCCACACCATGCCGCTTCTGTCTAATGGGAGCCCCGGACGCCTGCCACTCTCTTTTCTGTCCTCGCCCAATGCCCCTGTGCGCCCCTAACCTCCAGCGGCCCCAGTGGCTTCCGATCTCCCAGTCCCCCCTCACGGTGCTCCCTGCTGCAGCCAGACCTCTGTTCTCTACTCCATCAGTGCTTCTGAGATGGGCAGCAATCCGTGGCCCCGGTCTGTCCGGTGCTAGCGGTGGCCGGCGTTGTCCTCGGGATAACTGACACTTACCATGACTGCTTTCACGTGTGCCGCCTCCAGACTTCTGCCTTCCAGACCCACGGCCCAGCCTGTCCCTGGGGACCTGCACGCCGGCTCCCCACGATACTCATGGCTGCACACGTGCTGGCAGGCGGCGTGAGCGGTGCATGCCCAGGCCTCCTGGTGCAGGGAGCACGATGCACTGCCCACGCGGGCCTCTGAGCAAAGGCGCGCCCGGCTCTGCTGCAGGCCTTGGGTCGCTGAGCTCTGCTCGGCGACCAGCGACTCGCTCTGCTCTGTTGGCGTCCTCCGCCGTCGCCCGTGCACCGGTCCCTGTTTGACTCTGCCTCCGCACCCCGCAGTGTTCTAAACCCCGAGCTCAAGATTCTCTCTTGGGGAATTTCCCACATTG
Organism: Capromys pilorides; assembly: GCA_004027915.1. Classification (NCBI taxonomy): domain Eukaryota; kingdom Metazoa; phylum Chordata; class Mammalia; order Rodentia; family Capromyidae; genus Capromys; species Capromys pilorides. The sequence goes on from PVKN010004996.1 coordinate 24,662, forward strand.
CCTGGTCCGTGCCTCCCAGGGGTCTGCTTCAGAGCCGTGGGGGTTCCTGCCGTGTCCGAGCCGCATCTCACGTCCCTCGCTTTTCTCCGTGGAGCCGGGCCTGCGCACACTGGCCTTGCTCTTCAGAACCCACTATGCATGTGTGGCCCAGCACCTGGCGGTTGCTAACTAAGCGCCCAGTCACGTGGGAGCCCAGCCGTCGGAGATGAGAAACATTTAAAGGCATGTGACTGAATTTGTGCAGGGAAATGAAGAGCTCAGGTACTGTTCGCAAGCATCTCGGAAAATAAATATGAAGGAGACGGGCTACGCTCCATCGATTCCAACGCATTAAAGAGTCAAAGTCTCCAACTGTCTCCACGCCATGAGACTACTGAGCCCCTGCCCAGCAGGAAATGTGCCCTTGTAGTCTCCGCCCTTGAGCCACATATTTGTCAACATCCTCAAAAATGAAGTCATTTACTGATTTAGCAGTGACACCTGCAGTCTCACCGGTATTTTTCAGGTGCAGGTAACTTTGAGCACCTTTAAGTTAACTTGATTATTTCTAAGTGACTTAAACTATTCAAATCAGTTTATACTAGAAAAAAGGATATTCTTCTTCATGATTAAATGTGAGTGGTGGCACACGCCTGTAATCCCAGCACTTGGGAGGCTGAGGTAGGAGGATCGGCGTGAGTTTGAGACCAGCCTGGGCTACAAAAGCGAGCTCAAGGCCTGCCTGAACTGCATAGCGAGACCCTGTCTCGAAAAGACAAAAAAAAAAAAAAAAAAAAAAATGTGAATTTAGCCGGAAAGTTGAACTTCCCACCAGAACATAGCAAAACGAAGGCGGGACTGAAATTCAGGCTACGGTGAGAAGAGACTTTCTCCAAAATCTCAATCTGTGTTGTTCTCAGGAATGCCTTTGTGTTCGTCTCCCCCAGTTAATAGATGCCAGGCTAGCTGTCTTCGTGGGCAATGGTGGTAAACGTTCTGGAACGCACAGCATAGAGACAGTGAATTCCCTTGCAAATCCAGCTCCCAGGCAGTGAGTGTTGCTCGCTCCTCCAGGGGCCATTGCATGATGACTCTGGGGCTAAGGCAGACTCGATCCAGTGCAGCTGCTGAAAGTCTAGAAGTCACCTGTTCTCAGGTGAGGCTGAAGTCCAAGAAGGGAGAGAGAGCAGGTGTGGGGCAGGCCCTGAGCACCTGGCTCGGTAAGCAGGGGTGAGGCCTTCCTGGGTGCTATTGCGCCTACTGTCCGGAGCAGCACCACAGTAAATTAGAATCGCTGCACCATTTCATGGCTTGTGGAACAGTTTTAGGGCAGCTAAGTTAGGCGCGATCCCCTGTTCCTAGGGGATGCGCATGCGCATGGCTACGGAAGCCCTGAAGCGTCCCAAAGAACACCTAGCACGTCACATCACGTCACGTCACGTCACGTCACGTCACCCCACATAGAATACTTCTGTAGGGAAGCTGTCTTGGAAAAGGGAGTGCTGAGCAGGTCCTCCGAGTGTAGAACATAAAGTGACAGAAATCGGGACAAAGAGAACATTTTAAAAAATTAGAAATCGGCGTGCAGGTGCAGGACAGTAACCCTATATTTTTCTGTCACTGTTACCAATGAGAAACTGTTAGCCTGAGCCCATATGGGTCTTCTTTTCAGGTTTTTATTGTTCCCGCTACGTTCTCTCTACTTATCTTTAGCTGCAAAATAGTATCTTACAGATTTCTTCTTAGCTTTAATGGATGCAAAATATTTATCACATTCTAGTAAGACATGAGCTCTAAATAAGTACATTTTCATATCATTATTGACAGATTTAAAAGGAGGCAGTAGTTGTATGAAGAGCATTATTTAATAAATGGTGTTTAAAATTGCTTATTTAATATAAATGCTTATAGATTTTAGGAATAAAGTTCTGTCTATTCTGAACTCAGTTAGGTTCTTTGGTCTTGAATGATGATCCAAGTTTTCTGTTTACTTAGATTCTCAGGTTGCACAGGGAAAGTACTGAGGACAGGGGTGCAGAAGGCGCCCCACTGCTGTTAGAGGTCGTGGGGTCCACATGTCGCGGGATCCATGGGTGAACAGTCTCCAACATGAATGCATTTTGCCGTCTTCTTCAAGAGTCAGAAATAGAAATGAGCTAGGATGAGGAAGAGAGAATATGCTGTAGCCTATGGGCATATGTTCACCTATGGTGTCTCACCTGTGTAATTTGGATGAGTGTAATAAAACCAAAAGCCCTGTGGCTGTCCCAGAGGTCATTTTGTCAGATTGCTAATATTAGGAAGTTCCAAAATCATGTACATTTCAAAGTCCATTCAAGCTGAGACACAAAAGGACCACATAATGCAGCTTTCAGTCTTTGAAGATGCATTGAAATTCTGTGTTTCTCTTCAAAATCATCTGAGCACTTCCTTGTTTTGCTGCCTCAGTTTCCCCGTGGAATTCTTTCTTCCTGAGAGAGAAACATGTAAAAACTGGTTTCTTAGGGCTGGCCAAAGAGCTCAGCAGACTAACATGATTGCTCAGGTGCAAGGACCAGGGTTCAATCCTCAGCATGCCTTGCCAGCCCCACCCCTGGGGCGAGCTGAGACAGCAGTTGATACTGGTGTGGTGGTACATGCCTGTAATCCTAGCACTTAGGAGGCTGAAAGCAGGAGGATCACTATGAGTCTGATCTACAGGGTGAAACTCTGTAGACCCTGTGCTAAATACATTAAAAAGAAAAGGGTTCTTTGGGAGAAACACTGCCACCCAGCATGGAGGTCTCTCTGGGTATCTGCAGACCCTGCACTGTTTTGCTGAACCACAGAGTTGTGTGGACACCTCCTGGACATTCTTGTATGGGACCCCAAGGGGGATGATTGTCCTGTCTGGGCCAACCAGCAGGTTCAGAGCCAGGAGGGACTTCCACTCACCCTCTGGATCATTTGTCTCCCTTAGGGAACCCATTTCAGTGACAGGACTCAGGTTTTCTCATGCTTCCATTGTGTGGTTTAGCTCTGTTTGGCTTCCAACCAATTTGTCCTCTTCCACCTCTGGTTTCATCATTGTCCTAGCTTTTGCTGTTTGCCTCCAAGACAGGATAGCTCTGTGGGAAGAAATCAAATTGAGCTCTGTCAACAACTCAAAGAGTTTAAGTCCTTTAAACTCCTGAGGTTTTGCCTCTAGGCTAAACTTTTTCATAATACTTTTGTTTTGAAGTTCTGACTTTGGCTTATGCTGTTTTTAGACTATGGGTTTGGGTAATGTCTTTGCATCTGGAGATGTTTGCTCTTTAGTTATTATTTAAATCTATTCTTTCTTGGATATTGTGCTGTTGCTTGTATTATCCTAGTAATGATAATTGTGAGCTTTATAGATCTGTGTTACTTTATTTTTAGGGTGAGTTCCTGAATAACTTCTGACTGATTCTCATGCAAAGGTCTGCAGAACCATACAAGTTCTAGAGGCCCTTGTGGGCGTTCCACTGGCTCCCCACTGTTGCCATAATGTTGCTAAGCACAGTCTGCTTTTCTCCTTGTATTGGTATTGTGCTCAAGAAAAGAATCTGTAGCAGAAAAATGGCTTAGCATACATCAAATCAGGGTCACCATCAGCTATTCTTGTCTCCCTTGCCAGGCACCCACATGAGTGTAAAGCCAGCTTTACTTTAATATAGCCAGAAATGAGCCAGCAAGAATCATTAACTTGATGAACCTTCTCCCTAGAAGGGAGGAAGCACTCTTTTTCAAATAGTGTTCAATAAAAACTGGAAAGGCTGCCGCTGGGGTAGCTTAAATGACTCAGCCAAATGGACTCGCCGTTGAGCTGGGGGCTGAACTGAGAGGACTCTTCTGCTCTTATTTTCTAAAGAAAAAAAAATATTGTACTTAAGTGGCAGGTGAGAAATGAACCATGGCTATTCAGCCTGTGATACCCAGCAGACATTTTTCAAAAATGGATCAACGGAGCCGTTTACCTTGAAGAAAACAGCCAAGCATTGTTTTCTGCCAATGCCAAAAACAGAGCTGTTAGTAAAACAAGACGGAGTTTGGGGAAAGGTGTGCCCACTTTTTCTTTTTCTTTCAAAATTATCTACATTTTGATGACAAAGAAACACACCAAGAATGAAAGAAAGAAAAACAAACAAACAAACAAACAAACAAACTTGGCTGCTGTTCATTTATCTCTTAAAAGCTGTGTTTGAACTGTCAAGCATTTATAACCATGCAAATCCATGACAATTGACAACGTGCGTCATGTCATGGTTGTTGCTAGTTTTGCAATACATGCCAAATCAGCCTGCCAAATATGGTATAAAAATATATGCCCTAGTAGACACAAAGATATGTTACACCATGAATTTAGGAATTTATTGTGGAACAGCCACCAGCTCTGACTTTATGCTGGAATAAACCATATAACTCTGAGAACAGACTTCTTATACTAATTTCAAAAAGTAACCAGAGGGCCTGCCAGATAGCTCAGTGGACTAAAGCGCCTGCCCAGGCAGAGCACAGGGACTGGGGTTTGATTCCTGGTGTGCTGTACCTGCCCTGCCACCTGGGCATGCTGAAACTGCAAATGAGACTGGGTGAGGTGGCCCACGCCTGCAATCCTAGTGCCCGGGAGGCTGAAAACCAGGAGGGATCACGACGAGTCCTATCTACATAGTGAGACCTTGTAGACCCTGTACTAAATACATAAAAATGTACCCTGAATGTCACATTTGACAACTGTTTCACTAGTTACCCATTGATATAACCTTTGCTAAAAGGACCCCAGCACAGTAACTACACACAAGATCAAAGCAAAGATTCCTGAAACTACGTTGCTAGCTCGCAGCAGCAAAATGCGCAGTACAATCTTTGGATTTCAGCAAGACATAACATTGGCTTTCCATATGGCAAAAAAGACAAAGTAGTATTGATGGTGTTACATCATAAAACCAATAACAAAGCCAGGCATAGTGGTACACACCTACAATCCTAGCACTCAGGAGGCTGAGGCAGAAGAATCCTGGGAATTCCAGGTCACCTTGTACTACATAGTGAGTTCAAGGCCAGCCTAGACTACGTAGTGAGACCCAGGTTCAAAAATAAAAAATAAAGATTAATACTGAATCTTCAACACAAATGAAGCCACAGTCACATTTTATAACAAAACAAAAGGCGAGGTAAATGTTGGTGAGTTCCGCAGCAACTCTAGTATCACCCTAAACATGTATCCACTTTTACAAGCAGGACCGCTGCCCAGGGCGGGCCAGCCTGGTAAGGTAGTGGTCAGACTAGTGGATTCAGGCTTTCAGTACAGCACAATGAAAATGCCCTCTGTGAGCACATATTTTCTCATGTTCCAAACCAAAATCTTGTCCTTGATTGAATGAACAGAGTGTCTTTTAAGTTGGGAATAAAACAGATTTGGAGACATGTAAAACAATTATTTTTTACTATCTCCCAAATATGGTAATTTCTTATAAGATGTTGCTGTAATCTGCTTATTAATATTTGATGAAGTGACTCTTCAAATTCCTGTTGTCACCCCTATGAGAGCTATACAACCTCCAGTATGCCATGATAAGAGTTTAATATGTACAACCAAGCTTACTGTTCACTGGACACCTAATCCTGACCAGAGAGCAGCTTCCTGCCGCGGACGTGCTATCTGTCTATATTCTCACCTCTTAGGGACAAATTATTATTCCATTATGGAACTGAGGAAACAGAGATAACCCAAAGCTCAACAGCTTACGAAACTGTGAAGTTAGTGAAAAATGAAAAGAAAATGCCTGTTGTTTTTAATTGCGCTGTAAAGTTTGGATGCTAATACTTCATATCCTAAAATATGTTTTCAGAGACTACTGCAATGACCTGAAACCATCTGAGAACAACACTGAATTTCTTTTAAATTTCAATGAGTTTATTGACAGAAAAACTCCGAACAACCCATCATGTAAGTATGCGTTGATTTGCAATAATTCCTTCAGCGTGGCTCCATGCAACATGGCCCAAGCTTAACTCTCTTTGTCATATCGTGTGGTCAACCTTATTCATTTAGAAGCATGACTGTTGATTTGCAGACTCAAAGAACTTTAACAGTGAAATGAAACAATATGATCCTTGCTCCCCTCCCTGTTTGTCTCATTTCTGTTTAAAAATTATTGTTATTTTTCTCTTTCTATGATGAAGAGTTTGCCAAAGTATTTTGTCAGTTACCAAAAGTGAAAACCTGTCATCCTGAAGCTCCATCTTAAATTTAAATTTGTCACAAACAAAACATAATGACTTGCTAGTGCCTGTGCTTTAGCAGGACGCGGCAGTTGGTTCCAAGCCCCTCTGTGAGCATCTGTCCTGGGCAGCTGAGGGCCGCAGCACTCACACATCAGTCCTGTCTTCCTGCTGTGAGCTCCACCTAAGCCAAGGACAACATTTTTTTTAAGTCATTGCTTATTTCCTATTAGTGTAAAATAAGATTATTGAATATTCCGTGAATAAGATAGCAAAACTGTGTAACAGTCTTGTGCTCTTTATGAAGCGAAGTTTGTTATAGATGTTTGTCTTAATGGACAGCATACATTTTTAGGTAAGAAGATGACATCAGGACAGCTGGTGTCATATTCTTAGAGTCTCTAGTTCCTCAGGAAGCAGCAACGTGTTTACACAAAGCACTTTCAGTATAATTCATACTGGTGCTGTGTGTACTACAGCCTCTTTCCTCTTGTCTGCCTCTCCTATAACCCAAAGGGAAAGAGCTGAGATGGTACTATAATCACGTAGAGGCTGAGAAGGAGAGATTGTGAATTGTGGAAGCGAACCCATACTGTAAAGCGAGATTTTTTTTTTCTGAATGTTTTTATCTTATGTTTTCACTATTATTAGAGTGACTATACAGCTGACTTTGTATAAGTGACTGAAATCACTTATACAGTTTATTTTTAAAAAGAGCGCTCATGTTTAATTTGATGTGTAAAACACCTAGACTCAAACCACTAGTGAAATTGCAGTTTATTCCTCACATCTAATTTTTGAACCCACCCTAAATGTTCCATACACAGCAGCTGCTTCTTTGCATTTTCTCTTCATCTGTTAAGCACTGCTTAAATGATTGTCTATCTTACCTTTATAACTGTAAGGAAGAATAATCTTATAACATTTAAAAATGCTGTGCATGAAGCAGAAAAGATTTATTCTGATAGTTTACATACTGTGTATAATCCCTGTTGAATACATGTGTTGAACACATGGAACATGATGAAATGATAAAAATTTTCATAAAATTACTTGCAAATTTGACTTATATGGCCCATAGGATAATACACCTTAGTTTGCCCTAAAAAGATTGGAGTTTATA
>PVKN010004997.1:0-31982 GCA_004027915.1 Capromys pilorides
GGGCAGGTTTGCCCCCAGCCTAGCCCGTGCTACATACCCCTCTCTGGAACCAAGAAGCCACTGTTGTAGAAATGGTACCCCCTTAACCGGGCCTGGTGGCGCACCCCTATAATCCCAGCACTTGGGGAGGTGTGAGGCAGGAGGATCCTTGTGAGTTTGACACCAGCCTGAACTGCTGCATAGCGGGACCCTGTCTTAAAAAGAACAAAAAGATAAAAAAGAAATTGTGCCCCTTGCCACTGGGAAGGGAAGGGCCCAGTCCCTGCGTAAGTGGCCCTGCCCTGCCTAGAGGCTTCCTGAGCTACAGGTGCCAGGGACCAGGGCTGGGGGTGGGGACAGCCTGGGCCAAGCACTAAGCCACAGCTCTTTTTCATTTCTTTCAGCTGCTGATAAACTCATTAAAATTTGGGGTGCATATGATGGGAAGTTTGAGAAGACCATATCAGGGCACAAGCTGGTAGGTGTCCCCCTGTGCCATGGGTGAGCCTGTGGGTGCTGGCTGGGGTGGTCAGGGGGATGGGACGCCCACCCCTGTATTTCTTCGTGAGGTTTGCCTTCTGTGTTTCTGAGCAGACCGTTCTGGCCTTGCAGGTGAGCTTGTGGCTGGCAGGGCCTTTGCCCTGGGCCCTGGGCACGCCTCCCGTGTGGTGGCGGTCACCGGCCAGGGCTGGGAGGGCTTTGCTGTGTGTGGGCGTTGGCCTCTGTCCAGAGGTGGCAGCGGCCCATTTTCCTCCGCCAGGGCATATCAGATGTGGCATGGTCTTCGGATTCTAACCTCCTTGTTTCTGCTTCGGATGACAAAACCTTGAAGATATGGGATGTGAGCTCTGTAAGTGGCCCGTGCTCTCCTGGGGAGGGAGGGTCAGCAGATGGCTGGGCCCTAGAAGGCCCTAGCCTTACGTGGCCCAATGCTGCTGTCCTAGGGAAAGTGTCTGAAAACCCTCAAGGGCCACAGCAACTATGTCTTCTGCTGTAACTTCAACCCGCAGTCCAACCTCATCGTCTCAGGGTCTGTAAGTGCGCTGCCGTCTCCTTGGGGGCCGGGGCTCCGGGGTGCCCTCCTCACCCTCCTTGCTGCTCCCTGGGCGCCGCTCTGACCTCCTTCTCTCTTCAGTTTGACGAGAGCGTGAGGATCTGGGATGTGAAGACGGGGAAGTGCCTCAAGACCCTGCCCGCTCACTCCGACCCGGTCTCAGCTGTAAGTGCCCTGTGTGGACGAGGCTTGCAGTGCAGCCCTGGGCGACCGGAGCCTGGGCTCCAGGCCAGGGCTGCTCAGCCGCATGCTGTGTGTGTGTGTGTGTGTGTGCTGGGGATGGCCCTGGGCTTCCAGGGGGGGCACTGCCCTCGCAGTTGGGGGAGTTGGGGTCGAGGTGGCCTTGAGCTGGGTGACAAGGTGACAGGGAGGCCTGTGCTGTCAGTGCTGGTGGCTTTGGAGAGGGAATGCGCGCTGGCTTGCTGCACAGATGCCACCCCCGTGTGTGTCTGGGGCAGTGTCGAACGTTCTGCCAGCTCCTGTCCTCTGGGGCTGGGCGTGGCCTAGCGGAGAGCACTCTTAGCATCCCAGAGCTCCAGATGCAGTCCCTAGCACCCACGGGTGGGGAACCAGGGAGGGTTCTGTGCTCCATTGGTGTTTCTGGTAGGGCAGGGGACCGCTCCCTTTCCCGATCCTGGTGGCACAAAATTTTAAGCTTTTCCAGCCATAGAAAGCTTTTGCCTGGTCCAAGACCACATGTGTTGGACAGATGGGTATCCTAGCCCGAGTGAGCCTTGGTCCTGCAGCGCCGCCCGTAGTGCCCATGGCCCCCTGGGGTGGAGGTGTCATTCCTGGACCGAGGGTTGAGGGGAGCATGGGCCCAGTTTGACCCGGTGCCATTCTCCCCTCTAGGACCATGCACGGTCACAGGGTAGATAGACTGAGTGACGGGACCTAAGCAGCTGCCAGCATTGTGGCTGGGCAGCTGTGGGTCTCTGAGGCAGCTGGAAGTCCAGCAGGCATCCAGAGCTCTCCCCTGGAGACCTGATCCCTTGCCCCTTGAGCTGTGGGTGTGGCTGAACATACCTGCCACCAACCTCTCATGCATCATGCACAGGCAGGGCTGGAGGGGAGGTCCCCAAGGACCCTGAGGTGTGAGGAGGGGGTGGGAGCTGGGAATGCAGCTATTGGGGAAGCTGAGGCAGGAGGTTGGCTACTTTGAGCTCAGCCTGGGCAACTTAGTGGCTGAGATCTTGTCTGAAAAAATAGGAAGGAAAAAAAAAAACAAAAACAGGAAGGACTGAGAGTGTAGCTTCCTGTTCATGGGCTCAGTCTCCATTGTCCCCCCAAAAAGCAAAGCATCTGTTTCTATGAGTTCACTTCTTGAGATGTTAGCTCAGGTGCATCAGATTGAGTAGAGGGGTCAGGGTCAACAGGCGATTGACCCTGGAGCTCGGTGCCTTTGCTGTATGGGTCGCTCTGGGGCCTCAAGCCTGTGCAGATCTGGCCCCTTGAGGAGCTGTGGGCGTCCTCTGCCTCCTGTCCCTTCCCTGGGGCCTCTGGTGGAACCCCAGGTCACTGCCCAGGACAGGGGTGTTCGGAGCAAGACCCAGTAGCTTGCTGGGCAGGAAGCCGGGCCGCGTGGCCTCGTGGTGGGGTAGCTCCAGGGCTTCCTGGGCTTGCAGTCCCCAGTGTTCTCCTCGTAGGCAGAGCCGCAGGGCTCGGTCAGAAGGCTTGTCCTGGGTCTCACCTGCCCAGAGCTCAAGACACAGAAATTCATGCTAGACTTCAATTCCTGACATATTTCATTCTTGGGAAATGACTGAGCTTGCAGGAGATTGCTGTGCAGCTCTTCCGTGGGGTGAGCAGGGCTGCGTCCAGGTAGAGCTGGTTATGTGGGACCACTTGGAGGCTGCCGTCCCCTGAGACCCGGTTGTGGTCAGCTCCCGCCTTGGGAGCTGCTGCCGAGCAGGTGACACTCCAGGCGTGTCGTCCTTTTTGTATTGGGACTTAAACTTAGGGCTTCGTGCCGGCAGGCTCGTGACCCTTCTTTGCTGCCAAGGCGCTGCCAGCCTAGGGGGCACTGTGGGCTGGTGGCAGCCCTGGAAACCTCTGCCCCTCTGTGCAGTCAGGTGGGGCTGGGGGAGGGCTTGGTTCTGGCTCCCTGGCTACGGTATTATGGTTGCTTACATTGGGGCTCCAGCTGCGATCCAAGGCTGGCTCTGGGTTGTGGTCCAGCAGTCTCAGGAAACAGGCTGCCTATTGTTGGCTGTGTCAGGGATGCCGTCGGTTCCCCTGTCCTGGTGTACCTGCGCCTGGGTCCTGGTGGCCACTGGGAAGGGTGCAGGTTGAAGGGAAAGGCGTGTGGTGGGCGTGTGCGCCGCTGGCTGGCTGTGAGTGGGGCATCCAGGCGTGCTAAACGCTGGGTAGTAAGTTTTCTGTGTCCTCCCATCTGATCCCTAGGTTCATTTTAATCGTGACGGGTCCTTGATAGTTTCCAGCAGCTACGACGGTCTCTGGTGAGTTCCATCTTGCTAGTCAGTGGGGCCACACCACTGCCGGGTGCGCTGCAAAGGCTTCTTGACACGTGGTCTGGGGCATGCACACGTGCGTGCACGTGTGGCTGAGCTGGGGTGTGCCTCCCAGTGGGGAGGAGGACAGGGCGAGGCCCGTGTGAGCCTTTGGGCCTTGTGCAGACCAGGTCGGGGTTGTGACACAGGTGATTCAGGGGATATAGGGAGGTAGGGGCCAGTGGCTGGAGTAGGGTGCAGTGGAGCTGAAGCAACGTGACTGAACACTTCAGGGCTAAGCGTGGTCAACAGGGAGGGGATGGGGCAGCAGGTGCTGTGACCAGGGTCTCCCAGTTAGTAAAGGAAGAGGGACTAGAGCAGGGCCACACTCACAAAGATCAGAAGCACAGAGGTAGCCTAAGCCCACCGTTGAAACGCAGCATTCCTGAGGCACAGTGGCAGAGAGCTGGCTGAATACCCTCTCATGCAGCCACCAGGGACGGCGCCACACACTCTAATCCCATCTCTGGAAGGCTGAGGCAGGAAGATAGCAAGTTTGAGTCTAGACCAGAAAATTTAGAGGTTTGCTGAGACCTGGCTTAAAGTAAAACCTAAAAACGGCCCTGTTGAGGGCCTGGGTTCCGTTTCTAACAACCTCAAAAGTAAAATCAGTTGTGGCACACGCCTGTAATCTCAGCACTTGGGAGGCTGAGGCAGGAGGATCAGTGCGAGTTCGAGACCAGCCTGGGCTACAAAAGTGAGCTCAAGGCCAGCCTGAACTGCACAGTGAGACCCTGTCTCAAAAAGAAGACAAAAAGGGCTGGGGAGATAGCTCCATGGCACAAGTGCCTGTCTGGCAAGTGCAAGGTCAGGAGTTCAAACCCCGGTCCTAAAAAAAAAAGGCAAAAATAAACTAATAAAATCAGTAAATGTGGACTGTCAGTTTTGGATTTTGAAAACCTTTCTGGCTTTGCTGCTGTTCTTGGTTTGTTTGAGCAAGGTCTCGCTAGTTCAGGCTGGCTTTCAGTTCACTGTGTAACCCTCCTGCCTCGGCCTCTCAAGTGCTAGGATTGCAGGTGTGCGTCCCCGTGCGGCTGGGCTTGGGCTGCTTTGAAGAGACAGTGTAAAGCGTGTGGCTGTGGGGCTCGGGCCACAGCGAGAGAGGCTGGTGGTGCTGTGCCCAGGCTGCGGGAGCGGAGCTGCTGCGTGCCCGCGTGTTGGGTGGTTACAGCCCAGGTGAGAGCGGCCCTACAGGCCTTGTGTCTGTCCTTAGGGCAGCGGCTCTTTGGGGCTGTAGGAAGCCTCCCCCCAGAGGTTTTTTAAAAAATATTTTTTTGGGAAAGGAAAGTTGCAGGGGTGGTGTATGCCTGAGGCAGGAGGATGGATGAGTTTGAGGTCAGCCTGGGCTGCATAGTGAGACTCCTTCCCCTGTCCCCGAGAAAGGAAAATTTGTTGTGGAATAAGGGTAGTTCCTGAGAGACAGGGTCCCCAGGTAGGCTGCCCGCGAGTCCGCGTCTCTGAAAGTTTTATAGAGCTGAGTCTGCAGGGGTGGGTTCGACGTGGGCCAGATTAGTGATCAACCACTGAGACCTTTATTTATTTATTTATTTGTTTGTTTGTTTGCTTGTTGTGTTTGTTTGTTTCTTTATTCATTTTGTGGCTGGCTCAGCCTGCCCTGGTGGTGGCGCTGGCGCAGCATGTGGTGCCGGGGATCTAACTGCAGTCCCCGCAGTTGCCTTAGCCCTCCTAAGCAGGCGCTTTAGACCACTGAACCATCTCGCCGGCCCCACTGAGACCATTATTGACCCAGTAGCAGCAGGTGGTTGTGGGTGACTTGAGGAACCTTGGTGACCATCAGGCCTGAGTTTCGCCTTCAGTTTTGACTGTCTTAGTCTTGGAGGGAGACGACAGTCCGCCCCTAGCCAAAGTGGGGCTTATTGAGGTGGCGAGTTTCAAAATGGCGGTGCCAGTGGTCTCGAGCTTCTGTAGGAGAATGCAGGTCTGGCCGTGGTGGTCTTGGTCTTCCTGAGGGCGTCTTCCCTCTTCCAACTGCCTGTAATGTCTCTGCCTGAAGCAGCTGGGTAGCACACGCCCCTCTCTGAGGAGGTACCAGGACTGCGGGGAGAGGAGAAGGGCCTCTAGCTGCTGGGGGCCCGTAGGGTTGGATAGGTCACACCTTTCAGGTTTTGTTTCTTCTTTTTTTTTTTTTTTTTTTTTAAATTATTTACTTATTTATTTGTTTGCTTGTTGTGTTTGTTCGTTTGTTTCTTTATTTATTTTGTGGCTGGCTCAGCCTGCCCTGGTGGTGGGGCTGGCGCAGCATGTGGTGCCGGGGATCGAACCGCAGTCCTTGCGGTTGCCTGAGCTTTCCTAAGCAGGCGCTTTAGACCACTGAACCATCTCGCTGGCCCCAGGTTTTGTTTCCTCTGAGTTCTTACACTAGGGGGACAATATGCTATGTACACATGTGATTCTGATACCTTTCACTTATGAGTGTATCTTCAAGGTGCATCTGCTTACGTGTGAAGGAAGTAGGGTTGTATAGGGAGAGCTAGTCTTGGGCCTCGGCTGGAGGTCCTGTTTCATGCCACGCGGGACCATGCTCCTTCCCAGGGCACCCCCTGGGCCCCGGATAGGGAGTCCAGCTCTGTGTTGGCTCATCTGCACAGTCATGTGGAATTCGGCAGCCCCTCTCAGAGCAGGAGGATTTACTGGGGAAAGGAAAGGGGGAAAGAACACCTTTTTATTTTTTTCTTTTTTTTTGGAATAGCTTTTGAGGAAAGATGAATGGGCTGCCATTGCCAAATGGCAAATTAGTTGGCTGTGGTGGTGCACATCAGTAAACGTAGGTGCTCTGGAGACTGAGGCAGGAGAACCACAGCTCAGCCGAGGTAGTTAGCAAGATTCTGCCTCAAAAGAAGGGAAGGGGTTGTCGTCCATTCTTAAAGCACTGTACCTCGTGTATGTGTGTGCGCCGGGGTTCTGTCTCCAGTGACCTCCCAAATAGCAGTGAAAGTGTGCAGGGGACATGGTCAGGGATCCTACGGTTGGAGAAGCGAGAAGACCTAAGTGTGGAGAATTGCACGAGGCCAGTGTTGAAACCTTTGAGTCCAATTGAGGAAATCAGAGGCCAGCAGGACTTGGGACGGGGGCGGGGACAAGTTCGGGTGGTGGTCAGTGCTCCTGTCCACAAGCAGTGGCTTGGCCTGGAAGTCGCTGGCGAGGGGGAGGGGTCGTCACCTTGGCGCCCCGGGGTGGAGGTGGCATGGCGGGAGGCTGAGGTGCTTGCTCTCCAGGAAAGCAGGCTCCTGTCTACCCAGCCAGGACCCCCACCCCCCAGAGGGGTGGCCGTGAGGTCGTGCCTGGTGGACCACACTTCAGGCGCATGTTGGCAGAGCCATGGTAACGGGAGAGTGGAAGGGGCTCCGTCAAAGCCTGGCATGTCCCCTCTGGAGAGGTGGCTGTCAGCTGTGTTCTCCACTCACTGCCAGCCACTCCCCAAGCTAGGGCAGATGCTTGGGGACACAGAGGCACTGCAGGGAAGATGCGGGTCCTGGGCTACGGGCTGCTCGCCGCTGCTGCTGCTGCCTCCTTGACGTGTCTTGCTCCTCCTCTGCAGCCGCATCTGGGACACTGCGTCTGGACAGTGCCTGAAGACACTCATTGGTGAGTGTGCCCGCTGGTCGCTAGGGCGCCTGTTGCCTCTGCCTGGGCCCCTGCTTTCCCTGAGCCACCTGTGCTGTGACCTCCTGCCCTGCCTGCCTTTGGCCCGCCTCTGTGGGAGACTCCTTGCTCCTGCCCCTGCCTCTGCCAGGGCTTCCTTCCTGACCCAGGGCACCTTGCGCCTCCACTGGGACTCATGGGACCTTCGGGCGCTTGGCCTGTGCTGTCCAGGAAGCCCTTCTCCAGATCCTGTGAGGTCCAGGCTCCGCCTTCTGGGGAAGTGGCTGCTGGCAGGGTGCTGCTGAGGCGGAGGGTGGATCCTGGGGCAGGACTGCAGGGGGAGCCGGTGACCCTGGGGTGGGGCAGTGGCCTGGGCAGTGCTGCTCAGGACCGCAGGTGGGGGAGGCTGGTCCCCAGCGCTGGAAATGTCCTGACTGCAGTAGTGGTGACAGGGAAGGGAGCCACCAGGGGAGGTGCCACTTTCTCCCTGTGTCTGGGAGGTGGCAGTGTTGGCAGGCCAGGAGTAGTGTCTGTGGACCCTGTCCTTGCCTGCAGATCCTCTCCCTGCGTGCGTGCGTCCCACACATCCAGGCCCTGCGTGCTGTGGTCTCTGTGTCCAAGGCCCTCACTTCCAGGACACAGCAAGCAGCCGCCCTAGGGCAGGGGTTGGCCTAGGGGACACTTGGAGTGGTCCTCAAGCAGGGCCTTGGGCTTCCTCCCGGTAGAGGCATCCTGCGGCATCCTGACTTCCACCTTTGATCATCAGGGTTAAACCTGGTGGCCAGAGTTGTGTGCTAGGACCGTGTCCTCCCTGGAGTCACAAGTGAGGGGCTCATGCCTGCGCGGGTGACACTGGTGCAGCTGCCTGCACGTCAGATCTAGGACAGCACTCAGTGGACTTAGTGGCGCAGCGGCGCCTGGCTCTCAGGCCCAGCTGTCGGTGTGACTGGTGCACAGCACCCTGCTTGGGTCCCACCACGTGGCGTCTGTGGACTGTTTTGCCCGAAAGTGGGCGCAGTGCTGTGCATGGGAAGGGCAGAGGCAGCTTTTGGGGTGGGGATAGGGCACCCGGCTGTGAGCCGCCGTGCGTGGGTCAAGGCTGAGCCAGGTGGCCTCCTGGCGGTGCGTGTGCCGTGCCCCGGTGGTGCTAGGGCTGCTGGTGGCGCGTTCACATTTTTTTCTGGAATCTGCAATTTGTCGTGTTTCTGCAGTGCTTGTGGGGTCTCACGGCACTGCAGGCTGGCCTTGACCTCACTGTGGAGCCCCCAGGCTGGCCTCACTGCGCAGTGATCCTTCTGCCTCAGCCTTCCCAGTGCTGGATGACATGTGTCCCCTGCATTTGTCTTTTATTTCTGCAGTATTTTTGACCTTGGGTTGATTGGCCCCTTGGTGGGCGGCCAGCCAATGCGGGAGCTAGGTGGGGCCCGGGTACCTGAGCTGCAGGGTGCAGCGTGGTCTGGGCTTGTCTAGGAGAGGTGAGCAGCATGCTGGGATGCGTTGGGAGTGTTGGGAGCGAGAATTCTGGACCGAAGGGGCCCTGGCAATAACTGTCTTGTGTGCTTGCAGTGTGGGTGCTCAACCCGAGGGAGCTGTGGCCGCGGCGAGTCCGTGGTAATGCGTGTGCTGGGGGCACGCCGGGGTCTCCCCAGGGCGAGGCGCGGGCAGGCGCCTTGCTTTGTGGGCAAGGATGGGCGTGATGTGGCCTCCGCGGCCATGGCTGGTGGCTCTCCCAGCTGTGGGCCATGGGCTGAGCTTAGAGCCAGGGCGCCAGGTGAAGAGGCAGCCGCGTGGCTGAGGCTGCTCCTGCAGGGTGGTGCCTGCTGTTCTCTCCACAGCCTCCTTGGGGACTGCAGGCACATGGAGGCTCGGTGGCTCCAAGTCTGCTTGGCCCCAGCCCTTCACTCCTGAACCCTGGCCTCTAAGGAGGCCTGAGAGGCACCCAGGACACGGGAAGGGGGTGGGCATCCTGTGGGCTCAGGGACGGTGGTGGTGAAGCGGTGGCCGCAGCCTCACGGAGCTGCCCTCACGCATGGTGACGTGGTGGTGGGCCCCAGGCCCACCTGCCGCCGCTTAGTCTCTTTCCCACGCAGATGATGACAACCCTCCCGTGTCCTTCGTCAAGTTCTCTCCAAATGGCAAATACATCCTGGCTGCCACGCTGGACAAGTAAGAGCTCCGCGTGGGCTCTCGGTCTCCCCTGGGATCCAGGCTCCTGTCATCTATGGGGAGCCCAAGGAGGCCTCGCCCATCGTGGCCTGAGGCTTTGGGGTATAGCCTGCTGTAGAGCCCTGAGCAGGGCTGAGCCTGCCTGCGTGGGTGCCCGGGCTTCTCCATCCCTGACCTCTGGGCTCCTCGTGGTCCCCCAAGCCCTGAGCACCTGACCGTAGCCGCAGACAGACTGTAAGCACACTCACTCCCTGGGTGACTGGTTCAGCCCTGGCTGGTGCTATGTGTGTGTTCTGCGTGGCCCAGCTCCTCGGGGACCTGTGGTGGGCCCTCTCCCCATCAGCCCTCTCCCCATCGGCCCCCTCGGTGCTTGCTCAGGATGCCCTGGTGGCCCTGCCTCCCCCAAGGCCCGACGGCCTCTTTGCTGTGGGTGGGGGCTCTGGCCCCGCGCCAGGCGCTGGTGGGGTTGTGTGCGCGTGGCAGCCCTCACCTGTCCTGTTTCTCCTCCAGCACTCTGAAGCTGTGGGACTACAGCAAAGGCAAGGTGAGCCTCAGCGCCGTGGCGGGGCCGTGGCGGGCTCGGGCTGCCCTGCGGGTGTGGTGGGGCCTGGGGTGCGGGGGCCTGGTGTTTACAGCTCTGCCTCCTCCCAGTGCCTGAAGACCTACACGGGTCACAAGAACGAGAAGTACTGCATATTTGCCAATTTTTCTGTGACTGGCGGCAAGGTGAGTGTGGTTTCCTGCAGCTGACCGTGGTGATGTTGCGCCCTGGGGGTTGGATTGACGGGAGCCCCCCTTCCCCCTTCAGGGGCTGGCAGTCCTGGATGGTGGGTGAGGTGGTCATCTAGGTCTCCTGTCCTGTGGGTAGATTCTGGCTGTCCCCGTGTCAGAGCCCTAGGCTTGGACAGGGGCAAGTGTAGGTGGTGACACCGGGTGAAGTACGAGTGACCGAGGAGCTCTGGGACGGCTTCCAGCCTGGAGTCTCCCTGGGGCTCCCTGAGCATGGCAGCTGCGCCAGCCGGTGTAGAGCAGGCGCAGGCCGCTGACCTGCTCTTCCTCCGGGTCTCCTGTCCTTGTCTGCTGCTGTGACAGTGGATTGTGTCTGGCTCTGAGGACAATCTGGTGTACATCTGGAACCTGCAGACCAAGGAGATCGTCCAGAAGCTGCAGGGCCACACAGGTGGGCTGCGCACCGTGCCTCAGCATGTGCCCCCCGCCCTGTCCCTGCCAGGCTGGCGCTGCCAGCTTGACCCCAGGGCTGCAGTGCTGGCTCCTGCCCACCACTCCCCTCCTGTCCGCCACATGTCCCGGGGCCCGTCCCTCATGCTGTGGCCCTGTTGTGGGCCACAGGCTCCCTGCCACTTAAGGTGCTGAGGGTGTCAGTGCAGCCCCACTGCCTCGTCACAGAACCCCTTGGAGACTCCAGCAGTGCTGTGCCTTCTCCCTCACAGGCTGGCCACCCACCGACCGTGTCCCCTGGGGTCAGTTGTCCTCGCAGTGTGGCCAGCTCAGGCAGCACCAGAGTCCTGGGGATCCGAGGTGTTCTGTGGCTGCACCTGGCAGCCCCTAGAGTGCGGGTGTTCCTGCGGTGCAGCTGTCGCCCTGCAGTTGCTAGTGGGTGTCAGTGGGGAGTTGGCATGGGTGAGGGCCCAGGGCACATGGACAGCAGGCATAAGGACCTTGCTCCTGTTCTCCGAGCTCCTGTGCCTAGCAGGCCTGCGGCAGCTTGTGGTCAGGCCGGGCTACGCAGCCTGGGGTGCTGAGAGTCCCGGGTGAGGGTAGCCCCTGGTGAGGGGCAGCCTGACCTCTCTGTTTGCAGATGTGGTGATCTCGACGGCTTGTCACCCCACGGAGAACATCATTGCCTCGGCCGCCTTAGAGAACGACAAGACCATTAAGCTGTGGAAGAGCGACTGCTAACCCTCCTGGCCCAGAGACTGTCGAGGTCGACGGCGGCAAGAGGCGGGGTGCGGCAAGGTGCGGGGCCCGGTGGCCACAGCGTGCACCGCTCAGGACGGTGCGCCGAGGGGTGTGCGCCCCAGGAGGCTCCAGCATCCTGGGGACGTTTCTTGCCAGCTCTGTCCCGCCCAGGGAGGAGTTGGCAGTTCACTTACTCAGAGGGGACAAAAGTTTTTAATTTTCTATTACAAGAGAGCGAAGTTCGATTTATCATGGGTTGTTTTTTCCAGGAACTGTTCTGTACTTTTTTGATATTGTCCTACCCAGCGGGAGTACACGCTGTGCCCGGCTCAGGTGGCCCGGTATGGGGTTCCTCCTGGCGCTGCCAGCTTGCTATCCCTCCATAGTGGTGCCTGGCACGTCTTCTTGTCTCCTGGAACACAAAGCCTGTGCAGTGACTTCAGGTCCAGTCTTTGTGTCAGGGGTTCTGGGCCATGGTGACGCATGGCAGCTGCGGGCCATGTCCCCCTCGTCTCTGGCATCCACGCAGCTGCACAAACTGTAATAAAAGGTGGGATTTTGTACTTATTCTGACAGGAGCTCATCTCGCCTGGCTTGTCACCTGCTTGGCAGGGGCGGGTGGGCAAGGGTGTCCTCTCGGGACCAGTGGTTCCTCCCATCACAGACTGGGCTTCCTGTGGTGCCCGCAGCTGAGCGCCCTAGGTGGGCCTGTGAGTGGCACCGTCACCTGCGTCCTGGGCAAGCTCAAAAACTGGGAATGATGGCCTGGTGTCCTCGGAGGCACCCTGGGGCACCTGGTGTCACCTGAGCCCCCTGTCCAGCCCCACCCTGGCTGGAGCCACTGGCATCTGGCTCCTCAGGGATCAGGTCTGGGGGATGGTGGGGACCGGGCTTCCTGCTGCAGCCTGCCTTTGCCCCCGGGAGCCTGACCGGAAGGAGCTGGGCGGGGCTCCAACCCAAGTCTGCACCTAGAGACGGGAGTGGCTGCAGGAGCGTCCCACGTCACTGGTGAGCCCCATCTGCAGCATCAGAGCCAGCTCCAGCTGGGTGTGTGAAGCCCTGTACCTGGGGCCCGTGCCTGGGTCGAACCTGGAGAACCTTAGGACAGACAGGCCCAGCAGGAGGCGGCATGGGGACCCACAGCGAGTCCCTGGGCACCCTCTGGCTGCTGTGGCATGCTGTGAGGTAAGGGTCCCGGAGACTCTGAGGAAGATGGCACGCAGCGGGCTGGTGGGGCTGTCTCCCCAGGGGGCGCCCGAGGCCCACGGCTTTTGCCCGTGTGGTAGGTGCTGCCGCCTGCCGCCGGCTTCTCAAGGGCGCGCTGCTCGGCCGACAGACAAACGGCCCTTCCTGGGAGGGGAGAGTTGCTGTGCAGGGCGCTGTGCCCTGAGTAGAGTTTATTTTTCTACAGTTGAACTCTGTTGTAGGTTTATGGAAAAATACATCTCTTTCGAAATAAAGATTTTGCGTCTTGTAATTGTGACCCCCAGGAGCTTACTGTTTTGAATAGCCCAGACTTTGGGTGCATCGAGCTTGCCGTTGTAGTCTGCAGCGCGGATTGTTCTTGAACTTGGCGCGAGGGTTCAGGTGTGCCGTGCGCCTGGCTCTTTAGTGCCTCTGATGAAGCGTCAGTGGGGTCTTGGCAGGGTGCAGGGTGCCAGCGCCATGTCCAGGCCCTCCGTAGCAAGGTGGCTTCGGCATGCATGTGCCACCTCCTGTGGGCTCCCCCTGCTTTTCCCAGTGGTGGTGGCCTTGCCCGCAGTGCTGTCTGCCTTTTGGAGGGCTCACGTGGCCAGCGTCTCCTAACTCCAGACATCGTTACCTGTGGCACAGGGTGTGACCTCATGCTGGGCCATGTGCCCAGAGTGCTCTGCTGTGCTTGGCTTGGGAGCCCCTGGGTTTGAAAGTGCTCCTGACTGTAACTGCCACGCATTTGTGTGCTTGTGCCGGTGTTGAGGTGGACACCCATCCCCACTGCTGCTTACGCGGTGCGGGTCCTTGTGCTCACTGGGAACTGCTTGGGCTGGGGGCAGCTTGCTTCAGCTGCCTGGCTCCTGGGACCTTGGCTCCCCAGTGCCCTGCATCCCTGTGTCTCTGTCACCTGCTTCAGAAATAGCACCCATCTTGTGTCCCTGTGACCTGAACATTTGAGTTCAGTTCCACAAATTTGGCCACGCAATCAGGGAATTCATAGCCTCTGCAAGGGGCGCTTCTCCAGGAGCTGCAAGTGGGTCAGGGCGGTGCGGCTGTGCTCCCTGAGCTTGGGAAGCTGAGGCAGGAGCCAGTCTCAACTAAAAAGGCTGCGGCTGGGGCGTGGTGCAGGCCCCAAGTTCAAGCTCCAGTTCTGGAAGAAAAACTTTTCATCATAGATCTGATGCCCAGATTTCCCAGCTCTTAATTTAAAAATATGTGTGCCTGGGCCGGCGAGATGGCTCAGCGGTCTAAAGCGCTTGCTTAGGAAAGCTTCGGCAACCTCCGGGATTGTGGTTCAGTCCCCGGCACCACCCAGTGCAGGCTGAGCCGGCCATAATAAAAATAAATAAAATAAAAATATGTGTGCCTTCACATACTGCAGCCACACTGGCGTGGTCACAATCGCATGTGACACGGCACCCGTGCACACTGCATTCCTGCCCCCACGTCTGGAGAGCGGGCAGGTGGCTCCACCTTGAAAGAGAACAAGTATGGGATATGGGGACAGAACTGTATTGCAAATGCCTGCCTGCCTGCCTGCCTGGCAATCGCAAGGTCTCGAGTTTGAGTCCTGGTACCAGCAAAAAGACGGGGGCTCTGGGTTGTGTCACATCCTGCTCGGAGGTCTTGACGGCCTAGCGGGTAAGAGGGTGCAGCCGCCAAGAATCGGGTGCCTGGGGCCGGCGAGATGGTTCAGTGGTCTAAAGCGCCTGCTTAGGAGGGCTCAGGCAACTGCGGGGACTGCAGTTCGATCCCCGGCACCACATGCTGCGCCAGCGCCGCCACCAGGGCAGGCCGAGCCAGCCACAAAATGAATAAATAAAGAAACAA
The DNA here is from genome assembly GCA_004027915.1 of Capromys pilorides. Classification (NCBI taxonomy): domain Eukaryota; kingdom Metazoa; phylum Chordata; class Mammalia; order Rodentia; family Capromyidae; genus Capromys; species Capromys pilorides. Next base: position 14,257 of record PVKN010004997.1, read on the forward strand.
ACAAACAAACAAATAAATAAAAAAATAAAAAAAGAATCGGGTGCCATTGCCTGAAAGAAGGCAGTGGACGCAGAGCGTCCGGTGCGGCGGGGCCACCTGCCGGAGGGTCCCCAGAGCCGCCGCCATGCACCGAGGGAGTTAGGGGCTGAGAGCTGGCAGGAGGCTCCGGCGCCGCAGGTTGGGGCTCCTGCCCGGCTCAGGGCGGCTGCCCACAGGGCATCCCTGGGACCCCAGCGTTGCACGCCGCCGCCCGGCAGGGGTCCTGCTCTGCCTCCGCAAGCCTGCGCCCTGGGGAAGCCCTCCAGGGTGGGCTGCCGCCCGAGCCCTGCTGCTTTCTGCAGGCTGGCGAGGCCTCGGCGGCCAAGCCCGAGATCGTCGAACTCGGAGGGCCACCAAGTTCTGATTTGGAGCGGACAGAGGCCCGGGCGGCTGAGGAGCGCTTGGAGCGGAATTGCGCGGCGGGCGGGTCTCACGCCTCCGCTTGTGCCTCCCGCATGGGGCACTCGATCCCCAGCCAAAAGCGTGGGTGCCAAAAAACAGTGGTTAGATGCCACGAAGTAGGTGGCAATGCCTTAACCGTATGCGTGTTGTCAGGCCCGAAGGCCTCTTCCATCCTTGTCAAGGGGAGTGCTAACCTTCTCTCCTTTCATACAACACAACTTGTCCTGGGTCGCGCGCGGTATTTATGCACCCCGCCGCGCGTCCCCTTCTCAGTGATGGTGACTTACTGTTCGCCATCTATCGGGACCCACTAGTGCGACAGAAAGCCCCCCTGAACGGGACAGAACGCTTATTTACAGTCGCTGTTCATCTTCATGAACGCGAACGCGTGAAGTACATTTTTTGGGTGTGCGATAATGAATTCACAAAGCCAGCCAATCAGAGGCGGAGGAGAACATTAGGCGTCTCGAGCGCTCCTCCGACCAGCAGATTCCCCCGGAAACAAAACAGGGCGGGCGCGCACTTCCCACAGGGACACGTCTAGCTCTTGGCGGGCAGAGGCTCGCAACCGCTGCGGAAGTGGAAGTGGCGGGGAACGAATCAGCGCGGGCAGCCGCGGGGCCGGCCACGGACTTCCGGACGCCGCGCGCGCGGGGAACTGTGGGTACCGAGGGGCGGGGCCCACCGGCCCAGTCTGCGCACGCTCTGTACTACCGCCCCGCTCTAGGCAAGCGCCGCCCTACGTGGGGCCTCGTGTTCGAGTCCCGGGCGCCGGTCTCGGTTCCGTCCTTGCACGTGCCCTGAGGGTGGAAGGTCGGTGCTGCGCCGCGGCCTCGGGTTCTCCTGGTAAAAAGCCAGTCTGCCAGAGTAGGTGGCGGCTGCAGCAGTGTTGGTAAAAATACCCGGGTAGGTATGCATGGGGCACGTGTCTCCCTTGTGCACACGTGCCTATGTGTGCGCATACAGGCTCGTAAACGTGCTGGGGAGATAGCTCAGAAGACTAAGTGCTTGCCTGGCAAGCTCAAGGTCCTGAGTTCAGTCCCCTGTACTGCGAAACAGCAAACAAAAAACAAAACAGGCTCATAAACATGCACACACGTGTAGTACTTGTGTCTGGACATGCTTGTAGGTGTATTCACACGTATGCATATACATATACATGCATAATAAGTTTGCACACGTTTAGCACACGCAGGCGCGACACGAGGCCCGAGTCACTATAAGGACTGGCAGCTCTGAGTATGACACCGGGGACCCTGAGCCACTGTTGGCCCCAGTGGCTGCCACAGCCCTGCCCGACGTCCGTGCGTGGGGCCTCCGTCCTGGCCACTCTCCTGTGGCCTTGAGAGTTGTCAGTTCCAGTGTCTCTCACCAGGGCCCGGGGTCACATCCGCGGAGCTGGACCTCAGGTACGTTCTCGGGGTCTCGCCGGCTCTGCCAGCGGGCTCAGCACTGCGGTCCTCCGGGTCCCACCTACCCCTGCCTGTGGGCTCTGCCCTCCTGGGCCTCTGGTCCTGCCCCGCGCCCTGTCCATGGCTTGCTTGGGGCGTGTTACCAGGTGGAAAAGAGAAGCCGGCGGCAGGAGGTCTCTGGTAAATAAGCCTGCATTTTTCAGTGAGGAAGCAGCGTGGCTCTGTGGACACCAGGAGGGGTCAGTGCCATTACAGGTCGCCTCCTGGCTGGGGGCGGGGGAGGGCTCTGTGGGCAGAGGAAACCGGCCTAGGGAAAAGGCCCGGGGCCCAGCGAGGAGAGGAGAGGCGAGGAAGCCAAAAGCCCAGCAGCAAGCCCTGGCCCGGCCCCACCTTCCTTAGGCCTCCTCCAGGCTGGGGGAAGGGGAGGAGGGGGCCAGGCACACACCTGGGGGCCGCAGCCGGATTTGCCGGCGCAGACTGCGACTTCGGCCCTCAAGCCCAGAGCAGTGCATCTGTCCTCTGAAATGTCCGGGGACTTTGGGCTCTGCGGGGCTGAGACAGGGTGGGGACTCCAGCCCTGATGGCCAGCTGGCCCCAGAGGTCTTTCTGGGCTCCTGGGAGGACGGCAGAGTCTGGGCGACAGCTCAGGAATAGCGGAATCCCCAAGAACACACTGGTGTTGGAATGATAGGCCCTGGTGACCTAGGGCCTTCCTGGGTCCGTCAGAGGGTGACTGTGGGTGCCCAGAAGGTCGCCATGGCTAAGGTGGCCTCCCAAGCTACAGGCCTGGCCTTGAGGTGTTGGCGGGTTGCCTGTAGGGTGCTTGGGATCAAGGCTCCAGCGCTAGCCAGCGTCTGTGAGGTGGGATACTTGGTAAATGGGGGACCAGGGGCCCCTGCTGGGGCTTCATGCCAGGCAATTCCAGCAGCCTCCACTGGGGGGCAGGGGCGCACCACTCATTGCCCGAGAAGTTGCAGCCAGGCGCGTCCCGGCCCTGCGCTGGGTTTGGGGATAGAGGGGGCGTGGCAGGGTGGGGTTGGGGGTGTGTCGACCCCCGTCTCCAAGCCTCTGTGTCTGGGTAGTGGTGACCTTCTCGCTCTAGCCTCTCTGTGGCCTTGGGCAAGGGGCCTTTGGCTTAGTGTCCCCCTGCAGGGACTGACCTCAGAGCCCCCAAGAGCCCACCTTGGACTCCCCGGAGCCCGGCTGCAGCAGTTCCAGTTTCTAGGGGGAGAAGCCAGGGCCCGAAGCTGACACTGGCTCCAGCGGTCCAGTCCTGCTTGTCGCAGGCGTCCCAAGCCCGCTGGGCCAGGCCTGGGAGACCAGGTGACCCCAGCCCTTCTCTGAGCGCCTGCGCTTCTGTGGACCCAGTCACCTGCCCCGCCCCGTGTCTATTTCAGCCATGAGTGAAATGGCTCAGTGTGGGACTGGCGTGGGTGCTGTGGACGCCGCGTTCCACTCAACTCTGTCACGGTGTGGCTGGTGGGAAGCGACTTCCAGGCATCCCTCTGGGTGTTGAGGGCCCAGGTGGCTTCCAATGGGACGGCTTGTGTACCACGGGACTCCAGTATCCAGCTGGGGCTGCCTCCCTGTGGTGACCCTGCCGTGGTCCCAGTGAGACGGCCAGGGCTTGGGAATCTGCTGTGTCCGTGGTGCCCGGGGCGCTGTGGTGCCCGAGGCTGGGTCCCCGCTGGGGGGCCAGGCCTCTGGCCTCGTTGGCTTTGGGACTGCCCATCTGCTTCTGAGAGAAGACAGTGGTCACTCCAGGGCCAAGTCTCTCCTTGGGGGCCTCTATGAATAGGGTGACCGCTGACCCTGGATGTGCAGGAAGCGGAAGGGGACAGAGCATTCCCAAGGCCAACATTCGGCCAGAGACCTCTCCTGCCACGTGGGCCACCTCTGGAGTGCTCTGGCCCTGCTGTGTCCTCACGGCCAGTGGCCTGGAAGCCCTGCGTGGGGGCCTGTGCTTCCTCTGGGTATAAGTATCCCACGCCTGCTCCCTGGAAGCATCCTGGGGGCTGGGACAGAGCCCCGGGCCTGCTAGCCCAGCCCACCCCAAGCTTCCCGGGCCGCCTGCCGTCCGGCTGGGTTGGGGAGGCCCGTCCCCGCCCCTCTCCCTGTTTGCAGGGCCCAGCGAGGACAGTCCTCACGAGGACCCGGTGCACGGCCCTTGCGTGGATACGGCGTCGTCCTCATTTCCTTCCCTTCACCTCTTCCTCCTGTTGGACTTCCGCTGTGTGCCCTGGGACACCAGTGCCCCCCATCCCTGGTCCCCTGCCCCCAAGCACCTCTGCTGCCCCCCTCTTCTGAGAAGGATCTGGCCCCCTGTGCCCTAGCACCCTTCTTTTGTTTGGCTTTTTTTGTGTGTGTGATACTGGGGATTGAACTCACGACCTTGTGCTTTCCAGGCAGGCACTTAAGCTGTCGAGCTATATCCCCAGACCCCTTGTTTTGCTATTTATTTATTTATTTATTTATTTATTTATTTATTTATTTGCGGGACCAGGGTTCAAACTCAGGACCTTGCACTTGCCAGGCAGGTGCTTATGCCACGGAGCTATCTCCCCAGCCCATTGTTTTGCTATTTAATGCATTTATACTTTGAGTTTCTCCAGAAGAGACTCCAGTCCTTCTCCACCTTTCCCTGGCATTTGTGGGCGTGGCCAGGGCATAGACGAGGTGACCTCCTCCCTCCCTCCTCCACTCGCCTCCCAAGGCAGAGCCATTCATGGGAAGACGTGGGTGGCAGCCTGGTGGAAAACAGCGCCTGCCCCGTGTCCAGTTTATGGAGGCCCTGGTGGCTCCCCGAGTGGGCTGGGACGCATGGAGTCGCAGGACAGTGGGGGTGCTGGGTGGCCACAGTTGACCCGCGGTGGCCAGCTCCTGGTGAGTCCACATGGGATGGGGCAGCACAGCCTTGTCACCACGCATCTCGGGCAGCAGGGTGGGCAGAGCCAGGCTTTTGACTTGGGGTCCCTGCAGGGAGGTGGGACAGGCCTGGCACAGCTTCCTGGGTGCAGTGCCCGGGGGGGCGGCCCGAGCGGAGCAGAGCCTGTCTCCTGCTGGCCAAGGGGCCTGTGCCAGCTTATACCATCCGCCAGGACAGCGGGGTGCAGTGGGCCCTTGAGTCAGGAGTCAGAGCGGGCCGACTTCCTGTGGACAGCGAGGCCCTGCAGGAGGGGAGGCCTGGCGCCTCCTCTGCGCGCCTGGCTTTTCTCGGCTCTCCAGAGCGCCCGGGCTCTGACCCCATGGCCGTGCCCTTGACCCGTGCTCCCAGCAGCCTCTGCTGTTTCCGGCCCTGCTGAGCCTGGCCGGCTCACGTTCACAGCTCCTGGCAGGCCCAGCCTGGGCCTGTGTTGATCCAAAGCCAGGCGGGGGACCCTGGGTGCTACGTGGGGGTCTTGGGTTCTATAGGAGGGGTCCCTGGGTGCCGTGAAGGGGTGAGGATCCCACAAGGGGGTCTTAGGCCCCTCTGCTCTGCACCCTCTTAGGCCACCCAGGGGCCCAAACCTGCCACACTCTATGCCTCATGTGGCCACGGGGGCCACAGCTCAGCTGTGGGGGCCACGGCTGTCTGCCCACGCTCTCCTCTGGCCTGAACTCCTCCCCACCCACCTTCCTCCAGCTCTCCCTCCAAGCACCCGTCCTGGACACTGTCATGAGCTGCTGCTTACTGGTCACCCTTGGTCCAGATGCCCCTGCCTGGTGGCCTCATGGCACAGATGGGGTCTTGGGGCATCAAGTTCATGGTTGGGCAGCTGGGCAGCTGGGCACAGGTACAAGACGGGTAGCCAGCAGGGCAGAGAGTAGAGCAGGCTGGAGCCACCTCCTGGCTGGAGGTGGCCCGAGTGGGTGGCCGTGCCCCCGTCTGCCTGTGTCGGCTCCTGCAGGCTGCCCGCTGGGCTCGTGTTACGAGAGGCCACGGCTACAGAGTGGCCATTGCGCCCCAGGGCCCAGGCCATTCCCACATTGTGCCGTGTGGTGACACAGGGTGGGCCTGACCCTGGACTCCCCAGGTGGCTATGTGCTCCCTGCCTGAGGGCCAGGCTAGGGAGGGTGAGTGTGGGCACGGAAGCCACGCTCGCCACGTGCTATCTAGGGAGCTGGCCTGGTCACTCCTGCCGCCCACCCGAGGGAGTCCAGCTCCTTCCCAGCACAGCTGCCTGTTGTCCACTTGTCCTCTGTCCGTCCCAGCAGAGGCACAGCGCTGCTGCCCCAGGGCCTCGGGGTCGTCCTTGTCTCCTGCAGCCCCTCTCTGTCCCCGTGCCACGGCGCTGAGCTTCTTGGCCTCACACTCGCTCCCCCCACCCCGCGAGATGGCCAGCTGAGATACCATGTGGGCTCCCTCTGGCTGTCCCCGTGGGCCTTGTCACCGTCCCTGCCAAGATGCGGCCCTGGCCGGCGGCCCCTGGGCAGTTTCTGCATCCTGCCCCCCAGCCATGCTGCAGGACAGGCCAGGCCCAGGGCCCCGACGCCAGCCGCTTCTCCCAGCGACGCTGCCCTGCAGCCCCCAGCCGTGCTCCCCGGGCCCACGGCTCCTTCCAGGATGGCTTTGCAGGTCACAGCTGTGTGGCCCAGCTTGGCTGCTTCCTGGATCTGTGTTTCGGGCCCCTCGGTGCCACTCCCACCCCCACAGTGTGTCCTATTCAGGAGGTGGCCTAGGGTCCTGTGCAGGGTGGGGGTGTGGAGGGAGGAAGACAGAGCCAGTGGGGCAGGCGGGGTAGGAAGGCCCTGGGCCAGTGTGCGGGAGAGGAGAGGCCACAAGAGAGAGGGCAGGGAACCGGCCAGCACCGCCGCAGGGGCTCCTGGGGCTGGGGGGCCCTTCTGAGGCCACTCACCTGGTGGCTGGAAGCAGGGGTGGTGCTGCAGGAGCTGCATCACCCACATCTCGAGGCCGGCCTCTCCGGAGAGGTGGCCCGTGGCACTAGCCACGCAGCTCCGGTTTCCTCTCTGAGCTGGAGCAGTGGGCTCAGGTGTCGTCGGCAGCGCTAGGTAAGCACGGAGGCCCAGGGTGCGACAGACGGCTTCCGGAGCTGCTGACAGCCGGGACGCGGGGAGCAGGTCCTTGGCATCTGTGGTCACACAGGAGGCGGAAGGACAGGGCAGCCGGGAAGGAGGGGAGCGTGGAGGGGCGCTGTCTGGGACACGGGCGTGGGGCCGTACCTCCTTGGGCTGCTTGTGCATGACTGTGGCCATGGGGGTGTGTGGTGTGTGGTTGGCGTGTGGCTGGGCTGGCATGTGTCATGGGTCTGTGCCTGTGCAGTGAGTCTGTGGTTGTGTGCATGTGTTCGCGGTGTGTGCGCACCTATGTGCACGTGGCACGCGTGTAGGCTGTCGGGTCCTCTGGGCCCTAGTGCCCGCCTGCCAGCCCGTGTGCTGTTGCTTTTCTTTTTCTATAATTTTTTTTTTTTTTTTTTTGGTGGGATTGGGGTTCAAACTCATGACCTTGCACTTGCCAGGCAGGCACTTGTGCCATTACAATTTTTAAAAATGTATTTAGTAAGGGTCTACAGGGTCTTCCTATGCAGCTCAAACTCATAGTGATCTGCCTGTTTTCAGCCTCCCAAGTGCTGGGATCACAGGTGCGTGCCGCCATGCCCAGTCTCAGTTGCTGTCTCAGCGGGGGCCTGGGGGCAGGGTGGCCTGGGGGCGGGGTGGTGTGGCATGTGGTGCTAGGAATCGAACCCTGGGCCCTGGGCTTCCCCTACGCAGGCGCTTTAGTCCTCTGGGCTCCCTGGGCTGCCCGGGCTCTTGCTTTTCTATCCCCACTTCACAGTTTAACACTAAGAGGGGGCTACGAGGAAAGGTTCTTCCTGCTGGTGACCGGGTGGTGGACATCGCTCCGTGGCCAGCATACCTGGACAGACACACAAGACAGCCGTGGGAACAGATAGACACAGAGTCTAACAGACAGACACATGGACAGACACATGGAGACATATGGATGGACAGACGCTCAGATAGATACATGCACAGACACCCAGACACCCCCTGCTTCCGGAGCAGGGCTCCCGCTTGGGACCTCGCCTGGTGCTGCTCGGCTCTGGCACTGGGGCAGTGGCATCCGCGGCTGCACAGTGGGTGGCAGGGGTCTGTCCGTCCCCCGTGCGCTCACAGGCCGGCCTGCTGCTGGCCGCCGTCTGCCGTCTGCGCCTGGCCCTCCAGCCTCCCTGCAGCGGGCGCTGCTGCGTGGTGCCGTGGAGAGCCCCGTGCACGCTAACAGTGCGAAGTGCTTCTCACCCAAGGAGTCACAGCCTGGCCCGGGCCTGGAGCCCTCGGCTCCCCGCTGAGTGGTGGGGACATGGCGACTTCCTCAGGCTGCTGTCTGCTGGCTGGGGGTCATGTGGGGATGTGGCCTGGGGGAGCGGGTGGTGTGGGGACAGCGGTTCTGAGCCAGGTGTGGCTGCTGCACGGCCCAGGCCATGGCCGTGTTCCTTGACCCTTCCTGGAAACGTGGCTGTTGGTGGCCAGGCAGGGTCACCCCCACCCCCTGCCAACTTTCCTGGGACAACCTGCTGCCCAAACAGAGATTGCATGTTCTTTGCGGAAAGTCAACCAGATGTGTGAGTGCGAGTGTGTGTGTGTGTGTGTGTGCCCACATGCCCATGCATGGGGGCAGAGGGGCAAAAGTCAAAGTCCCCCAGGGAAAAGCTTTTAAAAAGCCTTCCTCCATAAAAATCCACTTCCTCCTGTATCTGGTGGCCTGCATTGGGCACCCTCCTTGAGAGTGCCTCTGGCAGGGTCCTCCAGGGTCCCCTCGAGGCGGAGGAGCCCAGCTGGAGCCTGGGACCTTGCTGTGCTGCCTGGGCTGGTCTCCAATGCGTGCTCCAAAGCAGCCGTTCTGTCCCAGTTGTCTGAGTAGCTGGGACCAGGGCGAGGGACCTCCTCGATGGCCCGAGCCCCTCAGAGGTAGTAGGACCTCTTCCAGGTGTGGTGGCCTCAAGCAGCTCTACCTTGCTCCAGATGAGACCCTGGGGCTGGCCCGCTGACACTGCCCATTTGACACATGGGGACACCTAGGCTGCCTTGGGGCCCAAGCTCTGAGGCCCAGGCCCAGGAAGTGAGAGGCCACGAGGGACAGGAGTGTCACGGTGTGGCTGGGATCACGGACATGGCTCCGCTGTCCTCAGGCCTCGTGGGCGTTTGCCACGCCTAGCCCCTCTGTGCCTCCTCCAGGTGGGCTGCAATCCCCGGGACAGGGTCTCCGTGGCTGCTGGGTGGCCCTGCACTTTGGGTCTGTCCTCAGGGTGCAGAGGTGGGTGGCCAGAGGTGGCTACGGAGGATGGAGCAGGTGTGGCTCTGAAACTTACAACGGTCACTTGCACTTTTTCCAGCAGGCAGTGAGTTGGACAAGAACCCTGCCGCCCTGCCCACGGCCCAGTCAGCCCGTCTGTGACAGGCTGGCATCCAGGACCCAGGCCCTCCGGGCGTCAGGGCAGAGCCGGCCCTGGCCTCGGGCTTCGCTCCACCTTCTGCTGGGCCATCAGTGCCCGGCCTTGGTGTCTACTCTGTCACTGGGTCGGGGAGCCCTGGCCAGCTGTGCCAGGCGTTGTCATGGAAACCTTGGGCGGCACCATCCCCGTGTCCCAAGTGCTCTGTGCATGCAGGTGGTGGCTGCCATGTGCTTGTCCTTGCCCCTGTGGCCATGGCTTCCCATTACCTACCCTTCCAGGGCTGAGAGGGCGCCAGACGCCTGGAAGCTGGCTGCAGAGCCTGGGACTCAGGAGGAGGAGGAGGGGACACCGAGGGTCCACACCTGGGCCGCTGTCCTTGGTGCCGGCCCAGCTGCACTGGGGGACACCCGGGGCTGTGCACTCCTGAGCCGCTCGGGGAGGAGCCCTGGGGGTCTGGTGGCCGCAGGGTGGACAGCGGGATGGGGCTGGCCCACGGGAGGGCTGCCCTGGAGCCCCCGGGCAGGAGAGACGGAGCCTGTTACTGCCCTCGCAGCAGGCGCCCTGACCCGCAGCCTGGTCCTCAGGCTGCTGGCGGTCACGGGACCCTTTCCCGCGGTGCCTGGAGCACCTGGGTTTCCTCCCCGGCTCCCTGCTCGGAACTCAATGAATCAACAGGAGAAATCTCGCGCGTGGTGCCCCTCGGGCCCTTACAAGATTGATGAGCACGAGCATCCATCTCTCGGGCCTCGCGCCTCCGGAAGCACTGCACTTCTTCAGATTGAATTGCTACTGCGTGCCTGCCTGGCGCAAATAAAGGCCAGGGAAGGATGCAGGAGATTTGTTACCACGGGCAGCCGCCGTGGCTTCTCTTTGCTGTAGCACCATCAGAGGGGGCTGGGGAGAGGGGCGAGGAGCAGGAAGGGGGTGTGGCCGGCACGAAGGGACGTAGAGGCTGACGAGTTGTGTCAGCGGTGACCTGGCGGGGGGTTGTTTCCTCTGGGCTCTGGGGAGGGCAGCGGGGACGGGGCTGTTGGCCTGGTGGAGGCCGGGCAGGCGGGGCTCTCCCTGCAGCTGGCCCCTCCTGTGGCTCCCGGCTGGGTCTCCAGAGCCCAGTTCTCTTTGCCAAGCCCTGCCTTCTCCTCCTTACCCCAGCGCCCTCTGTCAGCTGAGGGGCTCGGGGACAGCAGCTGGGATGAGATCCAGAAGGCAGGAGCCAGGTGTGGTGGCACACGCCTGTAATCCCAGCATTTGGGAGCCTGAGTCAGGAGGATCACTTCGAGTTTGAGACCAGCCTGGGCTTAAGTCAGTTTAAGGCCAACCTAAACTGTATAATAAGAACCTGATTTGCACACACACACACACACACACACACACACACACACACACCCCACACCAAAGCCTTCACCAAAACAAAATGACTTAATGACTCTGGTCGCCTGGCTTGCCAGCTGATGGCCAGGGCAGGCACACACAAAGTGGGCTCACATGGGGTTTCCACCCCAGGCCTCTGTGATCTAAGCCAACCTCATCTGTAGCGTTTCCAGGCAGTGCCTGTGGCCAGTGTGGCCTCTGTGGTCACCTCCAGGCACAGGTGCCCCTTGGCCTGTGACACAGCTGTCACTGGCCAGCTGTCCCTGTATAGATGAGGGCCAGCACACTGTGCAGAGGCTCAGAGGACATCAAAGCCCATGACCGAGGCCAGAGCTCCAACTGCCCTTGCTCTGCAGTTGGCTGGGGTCCTGAGCTTTGGAGGGGGATCCCAAGCCCTGCAGCAGGCATTTGAAGTTGGCACTGTAACCTCTGTCAGTGGCACCGCTCCTGGCCAGAACCGGGACCGTTTGTGTGACTCTAGTCCCTTGCCTGCCCTGGAGTGGGGGCTGGGGGGCAGTGGGCTGGGGCTGCTAATCCTGCAGCCCTGGCGATGCCCACTCCTGCTGGCACTGTGTCCTGCCCTCCTCCAGGGGACCCATGCTCAAGAAAGGCAGGCAGCTGGGTCTGCAGGGCACAGAGACGCCCACAGCCCAGCGAGGCGCCTGGGTGGGCTTCCTGGGGGAGGCGGCTGCGTGAGGCTGCGTGGGCTGGGCCTGGGGGAGGGGGCTTCCGGTGCTGTGATCCAGGGAAGGCTGGAGGGACCCGGGCGGGGGCAGGCGTGGAGCTGGGCTTCACCCCGGGGACAGCGAGCAGCCTGGTGGCTGTGGACGTGGGCAGGGCTGGAGGGAGGTCCTGCGAGGGCTGCTGCCCTGAACGGACACCTGGTGAAGCTTCTTCTCGCTCCTTCCCTTCAGCAGGTGCGGAAGCTTCCAGGAAGCAGTCCCCAGCAGGTGTCCCCTCCACTGAAGAGGAGGCTGAGCTCCATCCTGTGCCTGGCCAGGACCCGCAGGATCCCGGCTCTTTTTTTCTTTTGCAGGACCGAGGTTTGAACTCATGACTTTGCACTTTCCAGGCAGGCACTTGTGCCACAGAGCTATCTCCCCAGCCCTTGGGGTTCCGGCTCTTGATCCCCCTTCCAGTCCTAATCGACTGGCCTTCAAGAGCCTGAGGAGAGGGGCTGGCGAGATGGTTCAGTGGTCTAAAGCGCCTACTTAGGAGGGCTCAGGCAACTGCGGGGACTGCAGTTCGATCCCTGGCACCACATGCTGCGCCAGCGCCACCACCAGGGCAGGCTGAGCCAGCCACAAAAATGAATAAATAAAGAAACAAACAAACACAACAAGCAAACAAATAAATAAATAAATAAAAAATTTAAAAAAAAAAAGAGCCTGAGGAGAAGGCCATGACCTGGGCCCGGCCTGTAGTGCTGAGGGCAGTGGGGGCCTGCGGGTTTCAATTGGCCACGGGTGGGTGGTTCAGCCCTGTGGCAGGTGGCAGGCGGCAGTTGCAGTGGACTCTTGAGCTAAGTGTGGCTAATTTGGTCCAGGAACAAGATGCACCGGTGAGTTCTGCCCCTCGGTTGATGACAGGAGAGAGCCCAAGGCCTCACCAGCTTCCAGGGCTTCCACGACACGGGGCCAGGAACAGCCGCTGGGAGGAGGCCTGGTGTGTGAGGTCAGGGTCAGGCTTGGGCCGTGAAGCCACTTCCTCCAGCTGGGGCAGCAAGGGGGCCGGGGTGGAGCCGCCTCAGCTATCTCTCTCCCAGTGCGGTGACAGTGACAGGTCAGGGCACTGACCCGTGAGGCTGGCCCGGCCTTTGGTGGCTCTTGGGCTGTGTCTCCCAGGCCGTCCTGCATGCTCGCTGGTTGCACCGTGAGCCAGGGGGTCCTTGGGGACCAGGAGGTGCCTGGGCATCAGCAAGGCTGGGCCCTGGTGCCGCAGAGTGGAGGAGGGGCTGAGTGGCATGCACAGTGTGGGGCCTCAGGGAGACTGCAGCGTCCCCGGCGGTGTCTCTCGGTCTTAGTCGCTTTCTGGGATGGAACCCCCAACAGCCGCTCCTTGAAGGTGGCTGTGGAAGCCCTTTGGGTCCTCGCTGCGGCCCCGGAAGTTTACATTTGTAATCCCATGGAAAGGTATTGGAATCCTAGCTGGTTAACCCCAGCCTACCACATCCAGCGAGACGCATGGCGAGAATAAAGAGTTGTGGGGAGCCGAGGGGGCCTGAGCCCACTAGGGTGCGGCTAACGGGGCCAGGACCTGGGGGGCCCGGTGCAGGTTTTAGGAACTCCTCAAGGGGGCGTGGCTCGGGATGAGTGACAGAAGCTCTGGCCCGAGACAGGTGAGTGTCCGCGCTGGGCTGCGCAGGAGGCCTGGAGCCACCACTGCAAGGAGCCCAGAGAGGGCTCTGCAGACAGCGTGGCCTGCACAACGGAGCCCGACGAGGCGGTGCCTGGTGTTCCGGGGTCGGCGCGCCCCCTCCGGCGTGCAGTTTGTCGGGTCCTGCGACGTCCCGGCCTCTCATCTCGAGGCTCGTCCCAGCTAGGCGCAGGGCAGGCTCTCCCTCCCGCCCCTCACACGCTTCTCGAGGGCCACACTGCCCTGTCGCCTTCGCGGCCACTTCGAAGGCCGCGCACCAGCGCCTCGGCTGGACCGCTCTGCATTGCTTCCAGCCAGCTGCAGGACCAGCAGGAGTCCTGGCCAGCCCCGAGCACAGCCACACGTGGCAACTGGGCCAGGCTCAGCCAACACGGAGCCCACCGCCCCTCCCACAGGGACAGTCACCCAGGTGGAACTGCGCAGGTGGAGAGGTTTATTTTGGCCACGTCTTTAGTCCACGGTTGGCTGGCTAAAAAGGAAGGCAAGCAGGGTGGAAGAGCCAGGCGGAGAGGAGCGACTCTCATAACTGCCACCAGGAAGGGCAGAGAGAAGAGAAGAGGGGGCAAAGACGACCCTCCCAGGCCACGCCTCTGGGGCGGCCTCTTCTGGCCAGGCCCCGCCTCCTAGCGGCTCAGCTGGGCCCCGTGGTCCAATCACCTTCCAGATGCACAAGGATACGCCTCCAAGCCAGCCACAGGATCCTGTGGCCCAATCACCTTCCAAACACTATGTAGACGTCATCACACACTCTTGTCCTCTTATCCCATTGGCTCAGAGCCACGTAGTTACTACAGGGAAGCAGGTAAATCTAAGGCAAACTGCAAGGTGTCCTGAATGGAACCAATACACATAACGGAACCATGTTGTGAAAGAAACACACTATATTTTTTTTTTTGTGTGTGGTATAACCCAAACAATAAAGGAAAATCGATAGCAATAAATGCTTATTAAAAAAAGGAATTCATTGATTAAAATGCTCACCTGGAAAGCTTCAAAGTGGAGCAAATTAAACTCAAGGCAAACGGAGGGAAACACTAATGACCTAGATGTGGTGGTGTACACCTGTATTCCCAGTACTTGGGAGGCTGAGGCAGGAGGACTAGCACAGATCTCAGGCTACCCTGGACTACCTGACCCAAGACCTTATCTCATTTAAAAAAAAAAAAAAAAAAGTCAAAGAACACACACAAGCAAAACTTCCCCCAAGCACAGCCCGGGCTGCTGCAGCTTCCCCGACAGCCACGCTGAGCTCCTGGGGCAGCGCGCACTGTTACTCCGCTCCTACCCCTTTTTATTTACCCCACACAAGCTCGCACTCCAGAGCGTTTCTCTCTCATTTTACTTCTTCAAATAAACTTTGCCACTGCAAACTCCCAAACCAAAAGCCCCTCAAAACAACCCCCCAAAAACCCCAAACCCCAAACTCTGAAATCTGACAACAAGGAGTGAAAATTCATGCAATAAGGCAAAGCAATAACAAAAAAATCAAAGGAAGCAAGATTGCTTTTCTAAAAAAATAAAATCTTCTTGGAAATCATTTATTTATTTATCTATTTATTTGGTACAGGGGCTTGCTACACAGATTGGACTCAGTGGTCCTCTTGTCTCAGCCTCCTCTGTGCTGCCACCATGCCTGGTTTTGGTGGCTGGCCTGGTAGGCCCAGGGTTCCAGGGCCTGCATGACTTGCGGCATTGGGGATTGAACCTCTGTCCTTGAACTTGCCAGGCAGGCACTTAGACTGCTGAGCTATCTCCAAGGCCCCAAAGCTGCTTTTATGAAAAGATTACTGAATCTCTGATCAGACTGACCTAGAAAAAACAAACAGAAAAGACACAAGTTACCAATATCAGGGATGAAGCAAGGAACATTAGTACAGACACAGCAGCTGCTACACAGCTAACAAATACCACGAACAATTCAATGTCCACGTGTCTTAACATTTACTTCCTTTTTTTTAATATTATGGCTGGCTCAGCCTGCCCTGGGGTGGGGCTGGCACAGCATGTGGTGCCGGGGATTGAACCATGGTCCCTGCAGTTGCCTAAGCTTGCCAAAGCAGGTGCTTTCGTCTGCTGAGCCATGTTGCTGGCCTCTGTCTTAAAATTTAGAAGAAATCAACAAACACTTTGAAAGACTATTGCCAGAGGTTTCTCAGGAAAAAAAATAGATGGATGTATTTATATATATTGAAGAGACAGAATTTGTTGTTAATAATCTTCTAACAAGAGTAAACTTTGGGTTTACATGACATTTCTAACAAATACATAGAAAAAAATGACAAATTATTATTATTATTATTATAGCTGTTTGGTAATGGATCTCACTACTTGGTCCCTGCACTTGCCTAGGCAGGTGCTTGGTCCGCTGAGCTAGCTCGTGGGCCCTAAAATGCCAATTAATACGCAAGTCTCTTTCAGTGGGGAGAAGAGGAGGGGACAGCTTGCCAATTGGTTTTTACCTGAGACAATGCAGATGCCAGGTAGAGGCCAATAAACAGGGGAGGGAGACAGCTCGTTCTCAAAGGGGGTGGGATCAGGAGGGGGCAGGGGAGGTGGAGAAGCGGAAGGGAGGTGGAAAGATGTGGGTGTTGTGTACTGCAGGCATGGACTAGTAAACCCCAATCCCAATCCAGCTAGAAGTGGAGATCATCCTCTTGTACTTTTACTGTAGATCAATGAAGTTTATACCAGGAATGCAGTTTGAATTAAACATTCGAAGATCAACCCCTGGGGCTGGGGATGTTGTTCTGTGGCGTAGCATTGGCTCAGCATGCCGTATCAGGGATCAAAGCCGGGTCCTCGCGCTTGCCAGGCAGGTGCTTAGACCCAGAAGCTATCTCCAAGCTCCTCCCTCCCTCCCTCCCTCCCTCCCTCCCTTCTTTCTTTCTTTTATTTATTTTTTTATTTAAACCTTATGTATTTATTTGTATTATGGCCAGCTCAGCCTGCCCTGAGGGTGGGGCTGGCGATTGAACCGCGGTCCCTGCGGTTGCCTAAGTTGGCGCTTTAGACCTCTGCGCCACCTCACCAGATCTCTTTCTTTCTTTCTTTCTTTCTTTCTTTCTTTCTTTCTTTCTTTCTTTCTTTCTTTCTTTCTTTCTTTCTTTCTTTCTGTTTTGGCTCTGCTAGGCCAGTCTCTTTCCACATGAATTCTGAGACCAGCTTGTTGACTCTGGTAAGCATTTCTGCTAGATCTTTTTTTTTTTCTTTTTGTCTTTTTGAGACAGGGTCTCACTGTGCAGTTCAGGCTGGCTTTGAGCTCACTTTTGTAGCCAAGGATGGTCTCGAACTCGCACTGATCCTCCTGCCTCAGCCTCCCAAGTGCTGAGATTACAGGCGTTCCTGCTAGATCTCGACTGACCCCAAATGCGAGATGATTTGCCTCAGGGGCAGAGCTCTCCCAGCCGTGAAGGTAGAGACTTCATTTCTGCACATGGATCTCACATGTGCCTGGCTGGATTTGAACCTGTGTATCTAGAAGCCTCGGTGCCCTGGTAAAGGCGCGTTTAGTTTCCTGAGGTGGAAGACCACCTGTCTATTGCTCATTTGCTAAGAATTTTTTATCAAGAGATATTGACTGGTCAAATGTTTCTTTAAAAAAATCCTATGACATGATAAAAGGCTTTTTTTTTTTAACCCATTGAACTGATGAACTAGTTGATTGATTATTGTTATTCTTTTTTATGAGACAGGGTCTGCTGTGTAGTTGAGGTTGGCCTTGAACTCACGGTGACGCTCCTGCCTCAGCCTCCCCAGCGCTGGGATTACAGGTGTGTGCCAAAGCGGCGGGTTGCACTATTTGATTTACAGATTTCTTCTAGAACAAAGGTAACCACGCCAGCAGGGGACTGGGAAAAGTCACCGAAATGCTTGATACGACAACTGTGGAAGCCAAAGGAGACCGAGACGTGGAGGCTTAGGTGGTGTTTGCTGAATAATTCCACTGGAAAGGATGGTCTAACTTTGTGCTTTTCTTACTGGTAGCAAGAATGGAAGCTAGGGCTTTACGCTGAGCTACATCTTTTCTTGGAGTTCCTTTTTTTTGGTGATATCAGGATGGGACCAGCACACTGTTGCCTGCCGGGCCCAGGTGCTTAAGCTGCGGAGCTGTGTCCCCGGCTTTGCTTTTTCTTATTTTTACTTTTGCGACAGGAGTTTGTAAAATTGCCTGATACTTGAATTTGAGATCTTCCTGCCTCAGCCTCTGAAAGTGCCGTCACTCCTGGCTAAAGCTGGTCTTTCAAACAAATGATTGTGTGACATTTGGCTGTTGACACATGTGCATAGAGTAAACAAAAATAGGGACCCGCCACCTTGAAGAAGAAAAAGAAGAGAAGAAGAAGGGAAAGAGGAGGAGAAGAAGATGGAGGGGGAGGAGGAGAGGAAGGGGAAGAGGAAGAGGAAGAATTAGAAGAAGAACAGGAGGAGGAAGAGGAAGAGGAGGAGGAGGAGGAGGAAAAATAAACGGCCTAAATTCTGTACTCAGTGCAGAAATAAACTCCATGGTCGCAGCTACTCGGGATGCAGAGGCGAAAGGAGCTCTGGGCCCCAGCTGGAGGCCGCGGGGTGTGTGTGTGTGTGTGTGTGTGTGTGTGTGTGTGTGTGTGTGTGTGGCTGTTGTGCTGAGCACCTGGAGCCGCTGAGCCTGGGGTTGGGTCCTGAGCAGCTGGGATCCCAGGGCCTGGCTGGCTTGGTCACCTTCCTTCTAGAGTAAGTGTCTAAATCAAACAATGCA
>PVKN010004998.1:0-15569 GCA_004027915.1 Capromys pilorides
AAAAAAAAAAAAAAAGGACCAAATAGAAATGCTAGAATTGAGAGGTAGCATCACTGAAAAGAACACTTATCTAGATCCCAATGATAGATATGAATTGGCAGAAAAAAAGAACAAGGAAAATTAAAGCGAGATTAGTAAGAGGTTATGTAATCCAAAGAAAAGAAAGATGGGAAAATGATGAAAAACAGGGCTGGTGAGATGGCTCAGCAGTCGAAAGCGCCTGCATCGGAAAGTTTAGGCCACTGCAGGGACTGCGGCGGCTCGATCCCAGGCACCACATGGTAAGCCAGCCCCACCCCCAGGGCAGGCTGAGCTGGCTATAACACAAATAAATAAATGAGGTTTAAGAAAATAAAATAAATTTTTAAAAATGATGACAAACAGATTTTCAAAGAAATGTGGGAGAAAAGCATTAAGTATAGCAACATATGTGTAATGGAAGTGCCAGAAAGAGAGAGGAGGAGGAAAGGGAGCAGAGAAAACTCTTTCAAGAAATGATAGATGGGCTGGCATGATAGCTCAGTGGTCCAAAGCTTGCTTAGGCAAGCTTAGGCAACCACAGGGACCGTGGTTTGATCCCCGGCACCACATGCTGCGCCAACCCCATCCCCAGGGCAGGCTGAACCAGCCAAGAAAGAAAGAAAGAAAGAAAGAAAGAAAGAAAGAAAGAAAGAAAGAAAGAAAGTTTTTTTTTTTTTTAAAGAAATGATAGATGAAGATTTCCCAAATTTACCATTAAATAATCATCTATATTTCAGGAAGACCCAAGCAGCCCACAGACAGATACAGCATGGTACAAATCCTGAAAGTCAAAGAACAAATCTTGTTTTTTTTTTTGGTGGGTCCAGCGTTCGAACTCACAACCTTGTACTTGCCAGGCAGGCAGTTGTGCCATGGAGCTATCTCCCTAGCCCAAATCTTGAATGCAGTAAGGGAAAACAAACTTGTCCTCAAATCATCCAAGCAGAGCTTTACTGCTGACTTCTGGGCAGAAGCAAGAGAGGCCCAAGAGCGGTGAGAAAATACACTTGGAGTGCGCAGAGGAAAACACAAAGCGTAACTATAGATTCAGATCTTTCCTTCAGAAATGAAAGTTAAAGTGTACAGGTGGCACACGCCTATAATCCCAGCACTTAGGAGGCAGAAGCAAGAGAATTCTAAAATTGAGGGCTCTTGAGCCACATAGCAAAATTGAGACCTGCTTGGGGTACACAGTGAGATCTTGAATTAAAAAAAAAAAAAAAAAAGAAAAAAGAGAAATTTATTTATTTAGTCTTTTTGAGACAGGGTCTCACTATGCAGTTCACGCTGGTCTTGAGCTCACTTTTGTAGCCCAGGCTGATCTCGAACTCTCAGGATCCTCCTGCCTTAGTTTCCCAAGTGCTAGGATTACAGGCGTGAGCCACCACACCTGGCCAGAAATGAATATTTTCTGATCCATAAAAGTTGAAAGCTGTTGGGCACTGTGGTGCATACCTGTAATCCCAGTACTTGGGACCCTAAGGCAGGAGGATTGTGAGTTCCTGGCCAGTGGGCTATAACAGTGAGCTTGAGGCCAGGCTGAGCTACAGAACAAAAACAGTGTAACTCAGTGCCTGGCTTTAATTTCCAATTCCTGAAAAAAAATACCAAAATCAATTCATCAGGCTGAAATTTAAAACAAATGACCTGAGATAACAGTCCGTGTCCACTTGAGAAAAAGAATATCAGTAAAGATGTTTGTGTAAAGAGTCTGCTTAGGCAGATGGCAGACACAGGGACCTGGAGTTTGATCCCCGGCATGCCATGCCAGCCTGCCCCCAGGAGGTGATGATATGGCATTTATTGAGATGGGGGTGATAGCATGTGCCTGTAATCCCAGCACTTGAGAAGCTGAAAACAGGTGAATCACTACAAATCCAATCTGTGTAGTGAGATCCTGTACCTATTTTTATTTTATTTTATTTTTTTGCAGTACCAGGGATTGAACTCAGGACCCTATGCTTGCCAGGCAAGCACTTATTCCACTGAGCTATCTCCCCGGCCTAAATCCTGTAGATCTTGTACTAAATACATAAAAAAGATGTTTTTAAATATTATCAGCATTATTAGTAGTAGCAGTACGAGGGACCAAACTCAGGACCTTGCGCTTTCCAGGCAGGTGCTTATGCCACTGAGCTAGCTCCCCAACCACATTTGTAATTTTTTTTATTTTAGGGAAGGATCTACAGAGTGTCCAGGGTCTCACTACTAGATTGGACTCATAGTGATCTGTCTGTTTACAGCCTCCCAAGAACTGAGACTACGGGCACAGGCGCGTGCCACTATGCTCAGTCTCAACTGCTGTCTCAGTGCACCTGGGGGCAGGGGTGGGGCAGGTATGGCGGGGCCAGAATGGCAGCCCGGGGAATTGAGCCCAAGGCCCCTGTGCCTTTGCAAGCACTTTGATCTGCTGAGCTATTGGCTGGCCCCACATTTATAATTATAAAAGACGCTAAAAATGTGTTTGTTCTTTAAACTGATTTAAAAAATAAGCCAAGCTGGGCGTGGTGGTGCATATCTGTAATCCCAGCACTCTGGGAGGCTGAGGCAGGATGGTTGCAAACTCAAGCCAATCCTGGGCAATTTAGTAATTTATTTATTTTTATTATTTTTAATAAGAAATAACAATATGATAGTTTCAAAACATGTTAGTAGTACATTCGCAATAATTGACACATTGCATCAATTTAGTAATTTAGTGAGACCTTATCTCAAAAAAAAAAGTGGACTGAAGATGTACGTTGGCATGAAGATCCTAAGTTCAATCCCCAGTACTGCAAAAACAAAACAACAAAAAACCCCACAATTGTATAAGCTAATACAGTATGCGGGCGCCTGGATTTAGTGTGTAGAGCATGCTTAGCTTGCCGGAGGCCATGGCTTAGATCCCTAGTGTTAAATGTAAAGCGTTGCAGTGCCTGCAACACACAGAAATATATTTGCCAATAGCAGCACAAAGGCATTGTGTAGGGGCCGTGCTGTACCGAGCAAGAGGAACGTCTCCAGATGGTGCCGCTAATTCAGAAGAATAAATTAGAAGAGCCAAAAATGACAAATACGAGGCATGTAATAAAATGGTACGTGTATGTGCTCCCCTTCCTTAGCTTCCTAAGAGGCGTAAACATCCATGCAGTAATAATACCAGTGCTCGCAGAGGTGACCTGCATCCCCCACGCCTGCAAACGGTGGGCGGGGACAGAGTCCTAGGAGTCGTGCTTTCATATTTCACTGGAACTGAGTTAGTGCAAACCAGAGGCTAACTATGAAAAATGAAGATGTTTATGGCTAACCCTAGGGCGACCACTGAGAACATTCATTTAAGAACTGTTACAGGCACATACTAGTAATCCCAGCTCTTCACCAGGGAGGCTGAGAGAGGAAGGTGGATTGTAAGCTGAGGCTAGCTGGCATGGCTCAGGGAGACTGTTTCCAAACAGAAAGCAGGATAAGAGCTGGAGGTGTAGCTCCTGGGTAGAGGTCCCTTGAGTGCCACCCCTACACCCCTCCTCCACAATATTAGGCTCAGGAGGACAGTTGGTAGAGCGCTTGCCTAGCATGCAAACACACACAGGGCCTCAGCAAGGTTCAGCCCCCAGCACTGGGGGTGGGGTCGGGGTGGGATGCACAGGACACTTCAGAATGTTGAAACTCCTACCTCAAAAGACACCACCCAAAAATACAAGGATGAGGGCTGGCAAGACAGTTCAGTAGTCTAAAGTGCCTGCATAGGCAAGCTCAGGCAATCGCAGGGACTGAGGTTCGATCCCTGGCACCACATGGTGCCCAAGCCCCACCACCAGGGCAGGCTGAGCCAGCCATAACATAAAATAAATAAAGTTAAAAAAAGAAATACAAGGATGAGCGAGGTCCTAGGTTTGATCCCAGATTCCCAAAGAGAAAAAAGGTGATGTGGGTAGAGGGAGAAACACAGAGAGGGACATGGACACCTGGCTGGCTGGAGTTCCCAGCCTGAGGGCTGCCTGCCCAGAGGCTCTTCCACTTTCCATGACCTCAGTGTTGGCCCTCTGCCCTGGTCTCTGGCCTGAGGTTGTTCTTGCACTAGGGGTTCAGCAGGGCCTGTAGAAAAGCCTCTTGAGGAGGATCTGGGGGTACCCGAGGCCAGACGGGTCAGTCCAGAGGATTTGGGGGTTGAATGGATGGCAGTTAGAGCCCCCGCCCCCTCAGCAGTAGGGCTGCAGCTTCACTGTAATACGGGCCTTGAGCGTGGCAGAAGCAAGGGAGGGCTCTACTGAGCTGGACCCTCCGAGTTGTGTTTTGCTCTGCAGCTCGGGCTGGCCTTGAGTGCTCCTTGTAGCCCAGGCTGGCCTCAAACTCCCTGCTACCGTTGTGCCTCATATTAAGGCTGGAATTACAGACGTGTGTGCCACCACACCAGGCCAGAGGAAGGTTTCTTAGTCTGGCTCTTACATCTTGAGCAAGCAACGCGCCGCTCCCGGCCTCAGTTTCTCCACGTGTTTAGGGGCTTCTTCTGAGCAGCCGGTGTAGAAGCCTCCAGAGGGAGACGACCCAAGGTAGCAACACTCCACGGCTACTCAGGCAGGCCTAGGCCGGGACCGAACTAGGACAAAGACGAGTCTAGGCGCAGGGAGAGGGCGCGGGCTGTCCCCACCGAGGCTGCAGTGGGGACTGGTGGCCGCCGCCTGGCGGCGCGCAAGGGCGGAGCTCAGGCCGCCGGGCTTGGTCGGAGGCGGAGCAGGAAGGCGCCGGTGAGGTCCGCGTGGTCCGGGTGCCCAGCGCCCCGCGGAGGACACGTGCTCCGGCGCATCCCGCCCCTCTCGCCGTAGCTCCTGTCGCAACCCCTGCCCCGGGCCCCGCCCTATTATACTCGGGCCGGGCCGGGTCTGTGCTGCTGACGCGCTCCGCGCTGTCGCCTCTGTGTCTCCCCCTCTAGGCCCGCTGCTCTTGGGCCTGCGATCCCCGGCTCCAACCCTGCAGCACGATGCAGTCCCCGGGCCGGGCGGCCGCCGAGGAGGCCGCGGGCCGTGACATGCTGGCCGCCGACCTGCGCTGCAGCCTCTTCGCCGCCGCGCTGCGCAGCTACAAGCGCGACTCTGCGCTGCGTCCCTTCCCTGCTTCCTACGCCCGCGGCGACTGCAAGGACTTCGAGGCCCTGGTGAGTGTGACGGCCAGGCCAGCTGGCCTGGAGAACCATCTGTGTCCGCAAACCCTGGATCGAGCACTCCCAGCCGGGCCTCGGGGAGGTCTCCACCAGCCAAGAATTTGAGTCCTAACATCCTTGCGTTGACTGACACACTTCTGTTACCTGTAGCTGCTTCCTCAGGCCGGTGACAGGTGCCTCTTGGGAGTATGTGAGGCATTTCATACTGGCATCGCCCACCACAAAAATCTCCATTCGGTGTGGAGGCGCACACCTGTAAGCCCACCTTAGTAGGCTGAGGCAGGAGAATCACTGAGTTCCTGGACAGCCTGGGCTACTTAGGAAGTCCAAAGCCAATCTGAACTGAACTACATAACAAGACCCTGTCTCAAAACAAAACAAAATTTCTAGCCTGACTGGCGATGGGATATTGTTTTGAACCAGCTATTTGCTTAGCCAGGAAGTTATCCACACCTTCATAAATAATGAGACCAAAGCCACTGAGGCCATCCAGACTTTGACCTTAAGATGAGGTAAAATGCGGTCATTACTCTTAAAAACTGTAACACACAGCATGTGACGTACTGCTTCTCTGCTGATTCAGAAGAATTTTAATGGCCTGCACAGCTCCTGTTAGGGTCAGCATTCCAGGTCTCAGTTACTTTTGTCATCCAAATCTTTGGGATTACCTAGAAAAAAATACATAATTTACTGTAACCAGTCAAATTAAAAATAGGAAGCTGAGTGTGGTGGCCAGGTCTGTAATACCAGCACTCAGGAAAGTGAGAACAGTCATCAAGAGTTTGAGGCCAGGGCTGGCAAGATGGCTCAGCGGTCTAGAGCACCTGCTTAGGCAAGTTTAGGCAACCACAAGGACCACGGTTCGATCCCCAGCACCACATGCTGCGCCAGCCCCACCTCCAGGGCAGGCTGAGCCAGCCAGAACATACATACATAAATAAATCTTTTTTTTTTTTTTTTTTTTTTTTTTAAAGAGTTCGAGGCCACTCTCTGCTACATCATGAGTTCAAGGTTAGCTTGCACTCCATATGGAGATATTGTCTTAAAAACAAACAACAACAACAAAAATCAGAGTGTAGTGCCTAAAATTCTAGGCAGGAGGAAGCTGAGGCAGGAGGATTACTTCAAGTTCAAGGCCAGCCTGGGCTACATGGCAAGACCTTATCTCAAAAAAAAAAAAAAAAAGCAAAACAAAACATCAATATAGTCTACAGCATGAAAGTCTTTGAATTAGTAGTCAAAGATTTTTCCTTAAAAAAAGAAAAAAAAATTATGTTGAGTCAACCAATCACAGAAGAAATGTGATTTCAAATTCTTCAAAGTACTGAAAAAGAGGCTGGCACAACCTTGGCACTAAATCCGAGAAGGTTGATACAAACAAAGAAAATTAGGACCAGGGATGTAGCTCAGCAGTACAGCACCTGCCTGGCAAGTGCAAGGCCCTGATTTGATTCCTGGTACCAAAAAAATTTAAGAAAAAGAAAGAAAAGAAAATTAGAGGCTGGTGTCATTTGTGAGTATAAATGCAAACATCATTTCTAGAATATTACAATAGAGTTTAAAATCAATGAGTAAAACAGGATAATTCCATAGCCAGGTGTGGTGGTACGTACCTGTAATCCTAGCACTTTGGGAGGCTGAGGCAGGAAGATTGCAAGTTCAAGTCTTACCTGGGCAATTTAGTGAAATTCTGTCTCAGAAAGGGCTGGGGATGTAGCTCAGAACAAAGGCTCTGGGCTCAGTCCACAGAACCTCAAATAAAAAAAAGGAAAGAATCACTCCATATGACCAAGTTGAATTTATCCTAGGAATGCAAAATTAGTTCAACATTATAAACTCCCTTACTGTCACGAACCCCATTCACAGGTTAAATGGGATGTTCAGGATCAACAGGTGTGCAGGATCTCTGATGTTACCAGTTCAGGTTGTCTCTTTGTTATCATTCCTGGGAAGTTGAGGGACAAACAAAGGATGAGCCTCCTGACCCCACCTGGCCCAGCCTCGCCCTGAACTGAGGAGGCCTCAGGCCCAGACCCCTGGGCCTCTTGGAATCCCAGAAATGCACCCTCAGGAAGTTAAGCTGACCAACTTCCTGTCCGGTTTCCTGCAAGCTGTGATACTTATCGTAGGGATTTGGTGATGTCAGGAGCTCTGGAGAAAAATTCCTGTAGTTTTGACAACAGATATTTCTGGAGCTCCCGCTGTAGTCCAGCTGTTGAGGACAGAGTTAAAGACTGGGCAGAGGAGAAGAGAGGGATGAACTTGGCTAGAGTGGCTTGTGAGCTGCTGCCTGTGCCAGCCTCTTGCCTTGATGTTTAGATTTTTACCCTTAGGCAAGGGACAGCCTTGGTGACAACTGGGAAGTGCACTTCTTTTTTTTTTTTTTTTTGTCTTTTTGAGTCAGGGTCTCGCTATGCAGTTAAGGCTGGCCTTGAGCTCACTTTTGTAGCCCAGGCTGGTCTTGAACTCGCACCAATCCTCCTGCCTCAGCCTCCCAAGTGCTGGGACTACAGGTGTGAGCCACCATGCCCGGCCCTACTTTTTTTTTTTTTTTTTTTGAGACAGGGTCTCACTATGCTGTTCAGGCTGGCCTTGAGTTCATTTTTGTAGACCAGGCTGGTTTTGAACTCGCACTGATCCTCCTGCCTCAGCCTCCCAAGCGCTGGGATTACAGGTATGTGCCACCATGCCCAGCAGGGAAGCACTTCTGAAAGACCGCTGGAGTGTTTAGGAGTAGACAGAAGATGAGAGGTTGGCATGTGGGAGATCCAGCTCACTGGAGAAGACAGGCTCTCTCTAAGTTGCTAAGTTGCCCAGGCTGGACTAGAATTTGAGCTTCTCCTGCCTCAGCCTCCCAGAGTGCTGGTGATACAGGGGAAATGAAACTCCTGACCTGAAAGGTACCTGGAATGAGTTCATGTTCTCTAAAACTGAAGAATGAATTTTAGGAACAAACGAAGGTTAAAGAGCATAAAGCTTCTGTCCAAAAGGGACAGAAGAGGGGCCTGAATGAGCTTTCCCCAGGAAGCTGTCTCTTCCAGGGACTTTATTATATAGAGTAAAATCATGCAGTGAGACAGGTCTAAGGTGTGAAAACATGGGAATTCACTTAGGTGGGCATGAGGTGGGATAAAACTATGGTCAACCAATGAGATTACACACACGTTTGCTCAGATAAAATTGATGAAATCCAGGATGAATGAGAAGCGAGAGTCACATAGCCAGGGGGCACGAATATAGAACAGGGCTTTATCTGGAAGCCAGTAGCAGTCAGATTAGTGGCTCTGCCTGGCTTCCTCAAGGTGATGATCAATCCCAGATGCTCATCCTTAGGGAGGTGAGTGTTTGTTCGATCTTTGGTCTTTAGGTCCGCCCACAGCAGGAGCATCTGTCTCTCTCACAGTTGCAAGGTGTCTTGTCTTCTGCGCTATCTTCTTGAGGACCTGGCCCTGTCTGCCTGCCTATATTTCTATCTAATTTAGCTGCCTACAACACTGGGATTGTAGATGTGCACCACCATACTTGGCTCAGGCTTTTAAAAAGAAGGGTGTTTGGTTCCTTCTGGATCATTTTATGGTAACCTGAAAAGGCAAACAAATATAAAAGTCTTACTTGTTTAGGCAAAAGCCCTTGGAAGTCATGTGAGAGGGTGTTACTACTTTCAGCCACGTAAGTCTCTTTTTCTCTACACTGCAGCATGTTGTCGCATGTGTGCTGTTGTGATTTCTAGATGGGAGCTCGGATGTGAATTCCTTTGTTGGTCCTTGCCTCCTAGAAGTGGAACCTGTTCAACCAACGCCTCAGCCTCAGGGTCAGGTTTCATCTTGTCTCTGTCCCCAGAGTCCTAGCTCAGCTCTGAGGAGCTTTGATAGTTTTTTTGCCCTGAGTCCTCTCTGATTTTACCCTGGGAGGTCTTTGCATCTCCAGCTTCTGTCCCAGGCTGGTTGAGGAACTGGGTAGGCTAGGGCGCCAATCTTTGTGCCTTGGCCCAAAGATTGGATTAGGCCTGTCCCTACCCAAGATTTTCTCCAGATCTTCTTCACTGTCCCCTCCCC
This sequence comes from Capromys pilorides, assembly GCA_004027915.1. Lineage (NCBI taxonomy): Eukaryota > Metazoa > Chordata > Mammalia > Rodentia > Capromyidae > Capromys > Capromys pilorides. The sequence goes on from PVKN010004998.1 coordinate 9,217, forward strand.
CCCAGTGTGACAGCTCCTGTGTTGTCCTTGGTACCGTGGGCCAATTAGTAGCTGTGGACGTGGCCCACCATCCTTGCCTAGTGAGTGCAGCCATTTAAAAACTCCTAGGTGGTTTCAGTGTGGAGAACACTTATCAATTCTGATCCTAAACTGGGTCCTTTTTCCCTCCTCAAATTGCAGAACCAGTAAGACAGCACCGACTGGGTGGTGGTGTGTGTTTGTAATCCTAGCAGTTTGGGAGGCTGAGGCAGGAAGATCTAAAGAACAACTGAATGAGACTCTATTTAAAAAAGAAAAAAAGGTTGGAGCTGCAGCTTAGTGAAAAGGCTCTGCATTCAATCCCCAGTACCACCACCAAAAAAGAAAGAGAGAGAGAGAGAGAGAGAGAGAGAGAGAGAGGGAGGGAGGGAGGGAGATATGCAGGGGTGGGCAGCCTCAGCTTCAGTTCTGTAGTGGCTTTGTTCAGAGTGATAAACAGAGAGAGACATCTGGGCACTGCTTCTGGGGACTAACAGCTGCCAGTTGAACGTCTCAGCTGACGGAATATCTTAGGGGTTGAGCCTAAAGGCGCTGAGCTAGGTACATTTAGGGCTCACATCCCTTGTGTCACCGGTTTTCAGATGGACGCTCCCTAAGGGATCAGCCTGCCAGTATGCAGAGCTGAGTGGAGATCCGGCCCAAAGGTTTAAGGTAAAAAGGAGACAGGTACAAGGTAAGCACAGGGATGGCTCTCCAGCCATCTTCATCCCTGAAGAGTCACCAGCCTGGGCAAGGGCAGCTCTGGCGTCTCGACTGCCTCAGGAGGAAGCACGTCGCAGTCTTTCCATCAGTAATTGCTTAGGGCCCAGCAGTGTGTTTGTCCTCTGTTCCTGTGTGGTAACCCCAACGGTTTTCTCATCAGGCTCATACTTGGAGGTGCTAGGTCCAGGGCATCTGCTTTCATGATGTACCTTTCATTTTTTAAAATTTTTTTATATTTTATTTTTGTCTTTTTGAGACAGGGTCTTGCTATGCAGTTCAGGCTGGCCTTGAACTCGATTTTGTAGCAGTCTTAGTTACTCTTCTATCGTTGTTGAGACAAATACCTGACACTCAAAATGAAGGAAGGAAAGGTTTATTTAGCTCACAGTTGCTAGAGGTTTCAGTCCATATCTGGCTGGCCCAAGGCTGAGTGGAACAGGGCAGAGAGCATCCAGTTCATGGCGGCGGAACAGCAACAACCGCCACGACAGAGGCAACCGACCAACCCGGGCACAGAGAGCAACAGCAGGAGTTTGTCTCTCTATCTTTATATTATTTTCAGGCTCTCTGCCTCAACCTATCCGCCTTAGGCCACCCCCATAATCCCAGAAGGACTCAGACCCATAATCCCATCTATACTAAAACACATAAACCCAGTGGATCAAGAATCAAGTAATCCCAGCAGTACTCAGAACCATAGTCCCATCAGTACTAAAACACATAATCCCAGTGGATCATGACTCAAGTCTCAAACTCTAGAAGTCCCCACCCCATGACTGCATGAGGCTTTGTGGGGACAACTAGACATAAACCATAATAGTAGCTCAGGATGGTCCAGAACTCGCACCAATCCTCCTGCCTCAGCCTCTCAAGTGCTGGGATTACAGGCATGCACCATGCCCGGCTGATGTGCCTTTCATTTAAAAAAACAAATTTATGATACTGAAAATTGAACCCAGGTTCTTTGCACCAACTTACACCACCAGTCCTTTTTTATTTTTCATTTTTTAAAAGTTTATTTATTTATTTATTTATTTATTTTTGTATTATGGCTGGCTCAGCCTGCCCTGGTGCTGGGGCTGGCACAGCATGTGGTGCTGGGGATCAAACCTCGGTCCTTCCAGTTCCTAAGTTTTCCTAAACAGGTGCTTTAGACTGCTGAACCATCTTGCTAGCCCGTATTTTTCATTTTTTTAAAATTCTTTCTTTTTTGTTTTTTTTGGCAGGAACAGAGTTTGAACTCAGGCCTTGTGCTTGCCAGGCAGGCACTTGTGCCACGGAGCTATCTCCCCAGCCCCCTATTTTTTCATTTTCAGATACGTTTTTTACTAAATTGATGAGGCTATGATTCTCCAGCCTCAGCCTCCAAGACTACTGGGATTATAGTTGTGTGCCACCACACCCAGATGATGTACCTCACTTTTGAGGTTCCAGCTGTAAGGGGCTCAGGAAGAGTACGTGCTGTGGTAACAGGCCCCGAGTTAAGGCCTAAGAGTTCATGTGCCCTCTGTCTCCTTGTGGTTGTGTCTCAAACCCCTTCTTCACCCCTCAGAAATGCCTGCCTTCTCCTGAACACGTTCTCCTCTAGCCAGCTGTGGGCAACGCCTCCCACCATCCTGCGCTGTGGTTCAGAGCTCTCACCCACCCTGACCGCTTCTGTCCCCTGCCCTGCACGTGATACGGTTTCTCCTACTTGTGACAGACAGGCCCTGGGTGCAGCCAGTCGCTGTCAGGAAGCAGAGCGCTATCTGGTCTCCGAGCTTCTCACATCCCTGCCCCACCACTGATGAGCTGGGTGACCCCAGGTGCCCCGACCCGCAGGGCTTCAACGGGTGCAGACCACCTAGGGAGGGGAATGAAGGGACAGGAGACACAAAGGAAGGCAGCAAGACAAGAGTCTGATCAAGCTGCAAAACTTTATTGTTCTCTTAGAGCTTATATCTAGGAAGGCAGGAAGCAGTGAGGGAGGGGGAGCATGGCCAGCTGCAGACTCTACTTTGACCCTATTTGGGCAGGTAGTCTTAGTTACTGGAAAACATTAATTGTTGAGCTATTCTTGTTTTAATTAAGCAAGCTTAGTTAAGCAAGCTTACTCTCTGGGATAGAAAAACAGGAACTGGGAAGGGTTATCTATCGGATTCTTGCATGCTTACTCTGAGCAAAGGTCAGATCCTCATGGCCCCCAACATTTCCTCCCTTTTTGTTTCCTAAGAGGGAAGGAAAGAACCACTTGGGTAGTAGTGGTGGACATTAATCGACTGGGGGAGGTATTGACCTGGCTCCTCCCGGGCTTGTGCCCCACATTAATAGGGTATCTTTTGAGGAGGAGAGGATTTTTTGAGGGTTTTTTGATACCAACCTCTATGCAAGCCAGGTTTGCCTCTCAGGGGATCCAGGACATGGCTATTTATTCAGCCTCCCCTTGTGGTACCTTGTCTCGCACCCAGTGATGTCCATATCTGGAGCATACCAGATAAGCATAGGCCTGGAACCTCATGCTGTCCCCGAAGGGAGGGGCCCATAGGTATCATCACAATTTTGGGGGTCAATATATGCCCCGTCGCCCAGAGCAAGCATCTCAAGCTGATGATAGTGGACCTGTATAGGTTGCATTTTGATGGCATCTATCTGCTGTCGAATGAAAGCCATCAGTTTGTTAAAAAGGAGGGGCCCTAGGGATAGAACGAGCAAAAGCCCAAGTAGGGGACCCAACAGGGGGAGTACATAAGGTAGGAACTCATTCCACCCATTCCAAATGGGGTTTTGGAGAAGCTCTTGTCTTCTTTTGGTCAGCTTGTCTTGGAACTCTTTAATTTTATTGAGGATGATGCCCGTCTTGTTGGCGTAGAAGCAGCAACATTCCTATAAAGCTAAACAGATACCTCCATGCTCAGCAGTTAGTAAATCAACACCTCTACGGTTTTGTAGGACAACCTCAGCCAGGGAATCTATTTGGTCTATGATATCTTGAATTGTTCCCAATAGTGTCTGTACATCGTCTATGAGTTGTTGAGATAATTTGGTATATTGGGTGAGGGCAACACCAAGGCCCGCTGTCCCTGTAGCAAGAGCCCCTGTTATTCCAATACCCACGAGGATGGGAATAAGTTTAATTGCTCTTTTTGATCGACCAGCCACAAGGTCTAAACTGGGGATGGGGACAGGTTCATCTCCCGGAATGATGGTTGTGAAGAATCATGGGCAAGTTGTGAGACAACTGGTGGACCCTGACCAGGGATGCTATAAATTTTTTGTTTTTGGGGGCATTCTCTAGCGAAATGGCCGGGCTGTTTGCAAGAAAAGCAAGTACGGGGATTTTGGGCTGCCTTTAGAGCGGCTCCAATTGCCAACCCCAAAGCATGGGTCGATCCGATGCCGGCACAAAGCTTAACATAATCAGAAAGGGAAGCCTTATCTTTATGAGGGCGAAGAGCAGTCTGGCATGCTGGGTTGGCATTTTCAAATGCCAGATGTTTAACAAAGATACTTTCGCCTTTACCAGGCCCAAGTAACCTTTCTGTGGCATCAGTGAGGCGAGCAATAAAGCTGTTGTAAGGTTCATTGGGCCCTTGAATGACCTTAGCCAAAGAGGTGGTGGCCGGCCCTTTTTGAGGGAGGCTTTTCCAAGCTCGAAGAACGGCATGCTGAATTTGGGTTAAAAGTCCAGGTGGGAAGTTTGGTTGGGTGATATTATGATCATAGGGCGGGTTGCCCAGGAGTTTTTTAAGAGACCAACGTTTTGAAGAGGTTTTTTCAGCATTTTTTGGGGCCAAATTACGACAATTTTCAGTAAATTCAGTTTTCCAAAGAACAAAGTCTGCACTAGAAAGAGTAGCTTGGGCTAGGGAGTACCAATCATTTGGAGTCAACCAGCGGTCACTGGCATTTTCTTTTTTTTTTTTTTTAAATTTTATTTATTTATTTATTTGTTTGCTTGTTGTGTTTGTTTGTTTCTTTATTTATTCATTTTGTGGCTGGCTCAGCCTGCCCTGGTGGTGGCGCTGGCGCAGCATGTGGTGCCGGGGATCGAAATGCATTCCCTGCAGTTGCCTGAGCCCTCCTAAGCAGGCGCTTTAGACCACTGAACCATCTCGCCGGCCCCCGGTCACTGGAATTTTCCAAAAGCGTCAGAGTGAATGGGGCCGTGGGCCCATATTTGGTACAGGCAGAATTTAGTTTTTCTAGGACCCGCAGGCTAAGTTTTTTTTAAGTTTGTCTCGGGGGTTTGGGCCCTTCGTCATCGGTATCTTGTTCTTCACTATCAGAGTGAGGATCCCCGGGGATAACATCGTCTTTATTTTGGGTGTTTTCTTCCTCAGAGGAGGAATCTCCCGGAAGGGGGGTGAGGGAAGCGATGCGAATGGCATCTCTAGAGCGGCTACGCGTCACAGGGAAAGCCAAAAGAGGGTCCTTTTTGTGAGGGTCTTTTTTTGGGCTTGGATTTAAGTCGGGGGACAGGTTTAAGTTGAGGGTCTATGGGTGGGCCTGATGGTAAGCTTTTTAAGGTCAGATCACGAAACTCATCATCAAGGGAATATAACTCTTTAAGGAGTTGTAAATGCTCACGTCTAGCCTGTAAGGTTTGTCGGAGGGGAGAAAGGTCAGGCACGGGCAGAGTCATAGGGTCTCCCAACATGGGTCCACAGAAGCGAGGAGAAGGAATATAGGGTGGCGGGCCGAAACGCGAAGCGTGTGTGGCAGTCCGTTTAGAATTAGAGGGGTTATTAACTTGAGGCCAGTCAGGATCATGATAATGAGCGGCCTCATCTTCTAGGGTGGCCTCCTCAGGGGTTAAAAAATTAGTATCTTCACTGGTCGGAAGGGAGGGGTAAATCTGTTTAGGAGCTGCCTGAGGGGCCTCAGGGGTAGGGGCAGTAGGGTCAGAGGCGGCCTTGGAGGTCAGAGCTGGGGAGGATCTTTAGCGGAGGCATTGGGGATAGTAATAGAGACAGAAGGGCAAGCAGAGGGAGGGCGACTCAGAGATGGGCAAGGGGATTCCTGTAAGACCTTTTCACCTTGATCAATAACTGACTGAACATCCGGAGAATGTTTGTAGACTTTGAGAATATCATTAATTAGATTCCAATATGAAAAAATGGGAACAGGGACCTTTTCGGGACCAAATACCCTGTAACAGTCATTAACGCAATCACCTACCCTAGCCCAGCGTTTTTCATCAATAGTGCCCTCCTGGGGAAACCAGGGACAAGTCTCACCAATAAAACGGAAAAAACTTTGTAAGTCCTTTTTCTTTACCCTAGTTCCTCGTGTCTTGAGGGCTTCCTTAAGCCCAGAGAGAAATAAATCATGTGACGATGATGCCTGTCCCATGGCTCGTCACCTCTTACCTTGCGCGGACACCGCTCGCCACGACGACGATCTGTCTCTCGGAGCGGGTGGATCCGAGGCCGATCTGGGCTTCTCTTCTCAGCTGATCAGCTTTTCCTGGGAATCGGCGTTCCTCGCTCCTGGCTAGGGGGTCGCGCCACGTTGGGCGCCAGTTGCCCCGACCCGCAGGGCTTCAACGGGTGCAGACCACCTAGGGAGGGGAATGAAGGGACAGGAGACACGAAGGAAGGCAGCGAGACAAGAGTCTGATCAAGCTGCAAAAT
>PVKN010004998.1:15669-32082 GCA_004027915.1 Capromys pilorides
TTATATCTAGGAAGGCAGGAAGCAGGGAGGGAGGGGGAGCGTGGCCAGCTGCAGACTCTACTTTGACCCTATTTGGGCAGGTAGTCTTAGTTACTGGAAAACATTAATTGTTGAGCTATTCTTGTTTTAATTAAGCAAGCTTAGTTAAGCAAGCTTACTCTCGGGATAGAAAAACAGGAACTGGGAAGGGTTATCTATCTATCTATCTATCTATCTATCTATCTGTCGGATTCTTGCATGCTTACTCTGAGCAAAGGTCAGATCCTCATGGCCCCCAACACCCAGGTGAGGTGCCTGTCCTCTGGGCCTCAGATTCCTCACCTTTAAAACAGGTTTCTGGCAGATGACACCTATGTGGCGTGGAGCCCTGTGTCCCGCATTTGTCAAGGCTCCACAGTGGCTGTGAGCATCTTGTTCTGAACTTGGTGCCTGGCTTCAGGAAAAGTGAAATGAAGTTGATCCTCAGGGAATGTTTTTTTAAAATAATTAATTAATTAATTAATTTGTTATGGCCGTCTCAGCCTTAGACCACTGAGCTATCTCTCCAGCCCCCTCAGGGAATGTTTGTCTCAACTAGATTTAAGGTGCCTCAAGGAGTCTGGCCACCACATGGGTCATCATTGTCCCTGTCATCATTGCTGAGCACACAGACCATGAGTGACCAGGGAATGCTCAGGGCAGTGACTTGGAGCTGGACTGGAAGCCTGGCATGTCATGCCAGGGAGGTAGGGAAGTGCAGAGGGGGAAAGACAGGTAGGGTGGGTGGGGTTTGTGGCAGGAGGCCCTGTTAGGTACAGTAGTCGGAGCAGGGCCTTAGTAATAGGGCTTACATAAGCTACAGCTATGTTTTGTTCTGTTTCTCTTTCTTTCTTTTTTGTGGTCAGCTCAACCCACCCTGGGGGCAGGGCTGGTGCGGCATGTGGTGCTGGGGATCGAACTGCAATCCCTGTGCGTTTGCCTAAACTTGCCTAAGAAGGCACTTTAGACCGCTGAGCTATCAAGCCGGCCCTGCTTCTTCTTTTGATGGTATTGGGAATTGAACTCAGGGCCTTAGCATTTGAGCTACAACCCTTGCTCTTTATTTACTTCCTCCCTGTTTCCTTTTGAGACAGGGCTTTGCTAAATCACTCAGTTGCCAAGGGTGGGCTTGAACCTGTAATCCTCCTGCCTCAGCCTCTTTGAGTTCTGGGATTATAGGCATGTGCCACTGCTCCCAGATTGCTAGGTTTAACAAATAAAGATGTAAGCTACCTCGTTCAATTTGAATTTCAGATGAACAACAGGTACTTTTCTTAGTGTAAGAATGCCTCGAACATCACATAAGTTATATATATATTCTAAAAAACAATTGTTTAGCTAAAACCACAGTTAACTGGGCAGACTGTTTTGTCTGACAACATTACTTGGCCTCCAGAGGGTGCTACAGAGATGAAGGCAGGTAACCTGGGCAGAACCACGTGAAAAGTGAAATGGGGCACAAAGGTCAGTTGGGGTTAGAGAGTTTGGGCAGAGGGGACCAGGAGGGCAGCGTCCAGTTAGGAGCCCTGGGGAACACAGGACCCTGCCTTGGTGGGTGGCTCAGGGAGGGCCAGCCCTGTAGGGGAGCTCATGCAAGGCCTGGGCTGCCTGGGTTTGGGGAGCTTCTGCGCTGAACACACTGGGGCTCTGTAGAGCCTCGCTGGCTGGCTGTCCTCTGGGGGGTCCCTGGTCTGGGCTGTGGCCGATGGCTGTGGGTCACACGTAGGATTTGAGAGCAGGAGTAGTAGGCGCAGCTCTGGGGGTGGAGTGAGCTGAGCTCGTGTTCTGAGACAGCACGTGCGGCTCCAGAGTAGAAGGAATGGCAGGGGGTGGCAGGGCATCCTGGAATCCCAGCACTCTGGGAGGCTGAGGCAGGAGGATTGTAAGTTAGAGCCCAACTTGGGTACCTTAGTGACTTACTCAGACCCTGTCTCAAAGTAAAAAATTTAAAAAGGGCTGAAGGTGCTGCTCAGTGCAAAGGCTCTGGGTTCAGTCCTCAGTATGTGAGCAAAAGAATGAAAGAGGGAAGAAAGAAAAAAAAAAAGAAAAGAGAAAAGAAGGGCAGGGGGAGTGCTGTGGGCCTGTCTAACTTGGTACCTTCAGCATGGTGTGGTGAAGTGGTTGGCTCTCAGATTAACCCATTAGGTGTTGGAGGAAACTGAGACACGGTCTGGCAGCCTCTGTGAGGTCCCTAATCCCATAGGGACACAAGAGTGGAGGTGTGGCCTGGGCTGCCACCATCTATTCTCTGGCTACTTGCTGTGTGTTCACTTCCAGGCCCTGCCTGGCAGACCCAGGGCTGCCCACGCGTTTGTGTCATCTCAGTTATGGCAATAGATACTTCTATGTCTGAATTATTTAGGTTCTGCCACCCAGTTGGCTGGGAAACTTTTTTTTTTGGGCAGGACCGGGATTCAAACTCATGACTTTGCACTTGCCAGGCAGGCACTTGTGCCACGGGGCTGTCTCCCCAGCCCCTGGCTGGGAAACTTTTTAAAAGTCTCTCTAGGAGCCAGGCATGGTGGCGCACACCTGTAATTCCAGCACTCGGGAGGCTGAGGCAGGAGGATTGGTGTGAGTTTGAGACCAGCCTGGGCTACAAAAGTGAGCTTAAGGCCAACCTGAACTGCATAGTGAGACCCTGTCTCAAAAAGAAAAAAGAAAAAAAAAGTCTCTCTAATGCCTCCTCTACTACCCAGCACAGGGTCTGACACAGAGCAGATGCCCAGTTATGGGTCCCTGGGTAGCACAAGAACTGGGGCCAGGAGCACATGGAATGCCCATCCTGGGGGTGAGGGAAGTGGGGGGGCAGTAAACAAGGCATAGTGCGCCCCAGCAGATTCTCATGCTGTAGGCCAAGCCCTGCTAGCCCTTTACCCATGCTTGCATGTGCGCATGCTCAGAACCACCTGCGGCGGGCTGCGGGTGCGGGAATTCTCTGCCACAAATGCAGCGATCCTAGCAGAGTAAAGACTGAACAGCGGGGCCGGCAAGAAAGCTCAGGGGACTAAGCGCCTGCTCAGGCAAGCACAGGGACAGGGGTTCCATCCCCAGCACCACATGCTTTGCCTTGCCCTGCCCCTGGGCACACTGAGCCAGCACGAGTCTGGGCGTGGTGGCGCACATCTGTAATCCCAGCGCTGGGGAGGCAGAAAACAGGAGGATCCCTACAAATCCATGCTTGTGAGACCCTATACCCCACCCTACCCTCACCCCCAAAAGAGACTGAACAAACCTGTCAGCTCAGGTCAAGTTTTGTAGTAGGTAAGGGATTAAAAAACAAAAAGCAGGGCTGGGGAGATAGCTCAGAAGAATAAGCGCTTGCTTGGCAAGCGCAGGGTCCTGAGTTCAATCTCTGGTACCTCAAAAAAGAAAAAAAAAAAGAAAAAGAAGGCAACACACCCAACAAATCTGTCAGCGTTCAGAACTTTCAGAGTTTGGTCTTTTTTGGTATAGGGATCGACGACTAGAAAATCTCCATAGGCAATTCCTTGATGCCTGTGAATGAAAAGGGCCCGCCTGGCCGCTAGAGGGCCCCTGGTCACCACCTTGTCGAGATCCTTGCTAATGAAGGTTTTCCCTCCGCAGCTCGCAGATGCCAGCCGGTTACCAGGCTTGAAAGAACTTCTGTCCTCTGGAGACGAAGACCAGCGGGCCTGGGACCTGGTGAGCTGGGTTCTGTCCTCCAAGGTCCTGACGATCCACAGCGCAGGGAAAGCAGAGGTGAGATCACGGATTCTGCGGCCCACGGAGTTTGGGACAGCACCAGGCCAGGGTACCTGGGAACTGCCCACGCACCAGAAAAACCTGAGCAACTGGTTGACAGTACAGATTCCTCGGCCCCATCCTCCAGACCCCGATTTTCTCCATCAGTTAGCTTCTGCTGAACAACAAACCACCCCTGCCGTTGAGTGGTAGAAGGAGAAAACACTGTTTTGTAATTTCGTGGGTTGTTGAGCAGTCTGTGTGGGCTGGGTGATCTAAGGTGACCTCTTTTTCCTTTCTGGGGCTATAGCTGGAATGGCTGCCCTTGTTGAGACCTTCTTTGTCGTGGCTTTTCACAAATTGTTGTACCTTTCTTCTTAATGAAATGATTAAAGATGGAGGCAGAAATACATGGGTAAGTAAGGAGCATTAGAAGTGTTTGCTTGCTGGGCGTGGTGGTGCGTGCCTGTAATCCCAGCACTTGGGAGGCTGAGGCAGGAGGATCCAGTGCGAGTTTGAGACCAGCCTGGGCTACAAAAGTGAGCTCAAGGCCAGCCTGAACTGCATAGCGAGACCCTGTCTCAAAAAGACAAAAAAAAAAAAAAAAAAAGCATTTGCTATCCCTGATACCGCCAAAAAAAAAAAAAAAAGAAAAGAAAAATTTTTTTTTTTTTGTGGTGGAACCGGGGATGGAACTCAGGACCTTACACTTGCCAGGCAGGCATTTGTGCCTCAGAGCTATCTCCCCAGCCCAGTATTTGCTTTATGGAAGATGTGGTTTGTGTTGCTCAGCTTGCTGTAGGGAAAATGGTATTAGCACAAAGCAGCCTTGAGCCCTGAGCTCTGGGCTTTCTTGTACATGACTGTCTCTGTCCTTAGGAAACCTGTTATTCTGGTGAGCTGAAACCTCAGGAGTTGAACCCAAGGCTGTAGGAAGCCGTGTTTTACCAGCTGCTCAAATACAGTTGCAACTCTTTTTTTAATTAGTGTATGTTACATTCCTGTGGGGAGTCGGCACATGCACATATTTCATCTTAATCATTGTGGCTTCCTCTTCACCTCCCTTATATTTTCAAGTTTGAAAAGATCCAGCAGTTGACTGGTACCCCTCACACACCTGTCCCTGTCCCAGACTTCCTGTTTGAGATTGAGTACTTCAACCCAGCCAACGCCAAATTTTATGAGACCAAAGGAGACCGGGACCTCATCTACGCCTTCCATGGTAGCCGCCTGGAAAACTTCCATTCCATCATCCACAATGGCCTGCACTGCCACCTCAACAAGGTGGGGACCCTGCTGGAATGGGAGCACATGGGGCAGGGGTGAGCAGACCCTGGGCATACAGAGGGAGTGTGGATGGGTTTCCTAAGGCCTAGCTGCTCCCTGTGGCCTACACGCTGGAAATTGTACCATTGCTGAGGAGCCTGTGAAAATGCAGACACTTGGGCCCGAGTTGGACCTTCTGACTCCTTGATTCTCTTGAATTCTTTTCCCCTTACTGCAAAATTGAACCCAGGGCCTTTGCTTTTATATTTTATTTTTATTTGCGGTACTGGGGATTGAACCCAGGGCCTTTGCACTAAGCTCTATCCCCAGCCCTGTTTGTTTTTTATGTTGATATAGGGTTTTGCTGGGATTATAGATGTGTACACCACACCCAGCCCCCACCTGCAGTGTTTCAAGACCTCCAGGTGACTCCTGTGTTGATTACAGCCCAAGAAGTGCACGTGGTTCCCAGCCCTGCCTGCATGTTTAGATTACTTGGGGAGCTTTTTAAAAATATTTATTTATAGCTAGGCATGGTGGCACATGTCTATAATTCCAGCACTGGGGAGAGCTGAGGCAAGAGGATCGCTGTGAGTTCAAGACCAGCCTGGGCTACAAAAGTGAGCTCAAGGCCAGCCTGAAGTGCACAGTGAGACCCTGTCTCAAAAAGACAAAAAATATATCTATATCTATATCATGGCGGCTCAGCCTGCCCTGGGGGTGGGGCTAGTGCAGCATGTGGTGCCAGGGATCGAACCGCGGTCCCTGCAGTTGCCTAAGCTTGCCTAAGCAGGTGCTTTAGACCACTGAACCATCTCGCCAGCCCTTCCCCTATATAGTAGACAAGGAGTCTATTACTTGTCTACTATCAGTAGACTGTACTGTCGAGTCCAGTCAAGGACTGAAACAGTTTGTGAGTACCAAGGTTAAGCCCCAGCCAAGGACCAGTAGAGCAGGGGTGGGCTGGTTTTATCATGACTGCAGAGGGCATCTGGGGTAGTGCCCAGTCCAGTACTGTCCACTTTGTTCAGAGCGGCTGGCTGTGCTCCCTGGGCACAGATTCAGTGTGGACAGACACAGCCCTGAGGCTAGCAAGCTTCTCTCCAGCCCTGCTGCGTCTCATTAGTGCTGGCGGGTGTGCCTAAGGATGCCAGGCTTGTTTCTGCTGGCTCTCAGCTTAGAACAAGGGCCGGATTCCTGGAGCCAGTGGGCCCCTGCTTCATCCTGAGGCTGGCCTGGGGAAGGTGCTGCCGGTTACAGTCTTGCACACAGCCTTCGTCCCAGAGCCCTGGGAATTTGCTGTTTAGAGGTGCCTTCAAGGAGTCATCCAGCAAAGCAAATCAACCCCTGGCATTCTCCACCTGGGTTTTGGTGCAGAGCTTGCTTGGCAAGCCCAGTGCCAGTTGCAGCTATGGGATTATTGTTACAGCAGAGGGACCCCGGGCTCGTCACTCTTGTGACCTTCCACTCACTACAGCCTTGCTTGAGCTGTCCAAGTTCTGGGAAAGGTGACAGGTGGACGGTGAACTGCTGTGGGTGTCAGATCAGACAGTGTCTGGTAGCCTTAGAGAAATTCTGTGTCAGCTTGTGAGGGTTGGGGACATTGGCAAGGAGCTCCCCAAGGGCCAAACGAAGGCCAATGTGGCAGCCAATTCTAGAGCACAGGATCTGCTTGAGTGAGACCTCCAAGGCTGTCATCTGGTCCCGTGGCTCCTGGACAGCCATTGTGTCTCAACTGGAGCATCTAAGTCCACCCATTGGCCAGACTGCCAGAAATGTTAGGTATAGATGGGCATAGTGGTGCGTGCCTGTAATCCCAGCACTCGGAGGCTGAGACAGGAGGATCAGCCTGGGCTACAAAGTGAGGTCAAGGCTAGCCTGAACTGCACAGGGAGACCCTGTGTCAAAAAGACACACACACACACACACACACACACACACACACGGGAAGGTTAGGAGAAGGATTCTGAATCAGCATGCACAGGTGCCAGGATTGCTATTGTGTTGGCCATCGTCATTGTTTTTTGTTTGTTTGTTTGTTTTTTCCCCAGGACTGGGGATCGAACTCACAACCTTGCACTTGCCAGGCAGGCACTTGTGCCATGGAGCTATCTCCCCAGCCCCTCGTGGTTTCTTTGGATGCATTTGCCAAACCTACCATAGACTTGGCTTGCCTGCTGAGCTTCTCTTGGAGGGTGTCATTGGCACCCACTCGTAGGGCGCTGCCTCCTTGAGTTTGGGGCATTTTCTTAGCTGATACCAACTTGAATATAGAATCAAACTTATCCCGGCCTTCGTGGCTGCTTCTTAAATTTGGTTACAGAGTCTGAGGGATTCATGTCTCTTCCAAGGGCTGCCTCAGAATCACCTCTCCCTTGGGTGTCTCCTCCTCCCTGTACACAAAGGCTCACTTTGCTTTTGTAAGGCCATCAGTGTAACCATTCTTAATGTATTCATGTCACAGCGGTGACAACATAGGCTACAAGGTAAGGGCGCCTGGGTGGTTCCCAACCTTATCTCTCATGTCTCAGGTGTCCCACGCAATGTCCTCTGTCCTCACCTACAACCTTAGGAAGTACTATTTCATAGATGGAGAGACTGAGATACAGTTTATACCCTGCCAGGCTGTGGGTGGATTCTAACCCAGGTTTGTTTGAACTCTGATGTCTGTGTTTTTCTGACTCAACCTTGGCCACAGGGAACTGTTCCTTTTCCAGGCTAGGTGGCCAAATCCACAATCAGTTCAACAGTTGTCACATGGAATGTATTTAGTAATAAATCCTATGATGATGTCATAGGTTATTTGACCCAGTGTCCCATTGGAAGAAAAGGCAGCTCGGAAGTTTTCGTGTTTATAGTTCTGTTGAACAAAGACCTTTACCACCTTGCTGTGCCAACCCTCCGCATACACGTTCACGTGCTTCTTTTCTGTTGGCCTCTGCCATCGCAGACGTCCTTGTTTGGAGAGGGGACCTACCTCACGAGTGACCTGAGCCTGGCCCTCATATACAGTCCCCACGGCCACGGGTGGCAGCACAGCCTTCTGGGGCCTATCCTTAGCTGTGTGGCCGTGTGCGAGGTCATCGACCATCCAGATGTCAAGTGCCAAACCAAGAAGAAGGGTGAGTGAGCCCCTGCCCGCCCCGTGCTGCAGGCCTCTATCAGGTGCGGCTGGGTGGCAGGGGGGACCCAGCATGGTAGGGCTCTGCTGGGTCTGGGGCAGTGCCAGGCGAGGCACAGCAGGGCAGGCCGGGCTTCAGGGAGGGGAAGCTTAGGAATTGGAGGCATGGTGCAAAGGGTCGCTTGGTGCAAGGTGGTCAGTGGGGTGGTCCTGGCAAGGGGGCAGCTGAGAGGGTGGGGCAGGATGGGTGGGGGTGACCCCTGGAGCCTGTAATCCCAGCATCAGCTACATGGCAAGACCCTAGTGGGGGTGTGGAGGGTGGAGGGAGAGAAAAAAAGAGCACAAACACTTTGGGAAGGATTTTTTAAACTACTGCTATTATTTTTAAATTTCCTATTTTATTTTTTAAAAATGTATTTAGTATAGGGTTTATAGAGTCTCACTACACACATCAGACTCATAGTGATCCTCCTGTTTTCAGCCTCCCAAGCGCTGGGATTACAGGCATGCAGTACCATGCCTAGTGTTTTAAAACAATTTTTATAGTACCGGAATTATACCTAAGGTCTTTGTACTGAACTGCATCCCTAACCCATGTTTTTAAAAATTTTGAGACAGAGTCTCACTAACTTGTCCTAGGCTGGGCTCAAACTTGCAGTACTTCTGCCTCAGCCTCCCAGAGTGCTGGGATTATAGGTGTGTGCCACAGCACCCAGCAGAAGTTGGCAAATGGAAGTAGGTGCATGAGGCAAGGGCACAGGCTCCCTGAGGGTCAAAACGAGGCCTCATTTATTCCCGGGTACCTGGTGTCAGCAGAGTCTGGTTTGTATTTGATATTCCACAAGCGTTTGGCAAACTGAAGGACGCTGGGTCCAGACCCTCTGAGCCACTCTGGTGGATGCTGGAGTCCCCCAGGGATGAGAGGGGCAATTGCGGCCATGGGATGTGGATCCTGAGCACTCCAGGGAGTGGATGACTGGCAGCCATCTCATGGCACTGCCCTGATGTGTGCTGTGGAGTCTTCCTATTGGTCCTGGGCCTCTGCTTGGTCCCCTCTGCCAAGGAGGAGGCGTCACAGAGTTGTCATTTCAGAACCTAACTCTCTCTCTCTCTCTCTCTCTCTCTCTCTTTTTTGTATTATGGCCGGCTCAGTCTGCCCTAGGGGTGAGGCTGGCACAGCATGTGGTGCCAGGGATCGAACTGCAGTCCCTGAGGTTGCCTAAACTTGCCTAAGGAGGCGCTTTAGACTGCTGAGCCATCTCACTGGCTCCCACCTCTCTCTTTTTAATAAGAAAAGGAAATTCAGAACACAGATTGTTCTGGCCTCTAATGTAAAACAACTGGAGCAAAGAGACTGGGTTGGACACCAGCCTCCCAAACCAGACACCATGGATGTTTATTTGCAATTGTAATTCCTAGGAAGTTTGCAAAGTGTGACATTAAACATCAAAAACCAGACCTTGAGGCCTCTGCTGGCATACGGCCCTGGCCTGGCTCCCTGCCCTCGGTAAAGCTTTTCCTTCTTATTAAAAGAAAAGGTTTTTCTGGTTTTGAGAGAAATCTTGGTAGGAAGGGTGGAAGAGAAGCATACAGAGAAGCTCAAATCTAGCATGGTTCATTCAAAATGCCAACTAAGGGGCTGGTTTCAGATGAAATCTTCCCAGTCCCAGAGATTTGTTCTGTTCTGGTTTTGTTTTGATGGTGGCAGTGTGGCCATCAAAAGGCCTCTTCCTTGAGCCCCTCCCTCTTCATTTTTTCTTTTGGGATAGTCTTGCTAAGTAGCCCAGGCTAGGCTCAAACTTGTAACTGTCCTGTGTCAGCCTCCCAGAGTGCTACGCTCCCAGTTATGAGTCTTGTCTTTAGCGCTCTTTCATCCAACAGCACAGGCCCACCCCCAGCCTGCTGGGGCTTATGTGTGTTTAGGACCAGGAGACAACCCATTTGACATTCTAAATTGCCTCTTTAGTTCTTTTATCACCCCCCCATTCCCCCACCAGTAAGTGTGTGCTTTACTTCCTATATTCAGATTCCAAGGAGATAGACCGCAGAAGAGCGAGGATAAGGCACAGTGAAGGAGGGGACATCCCTCCTAAGTACTTCGTGGTCACCAACAACCAGCTCCTTCGAGTGAAGTACCTGCTGGTGTATTCCCAGAAGCAACCCAAGAGGTAGGATGGGCCTGGGGCTGGGGATATAGCTCAGAGGTAGAGCACATGCGTAGCAAGTATGAGGTCCTAGGTTTGATCCTCAGCCCTGCAGAAAAAGAAGAAAGGTGATCCCTGCCCAAAGGCCAGGAGGCCAACTAGATCCATGTTCAGGGAATTGTTTTCTTTGTTTCAGTCTTGATCCTCCACCCACCGTCCCAGCATATATTCTAACGAAGAGTATAGAAAGACTGTAAATATGCCCTTTATTTTTCTGGCGGGACCAGGGTTCCAACTCATGACCTTGAACTCGCTAGGCAGGCACTTGTGCCACGGAGCTATCTCCCCAGCCCCTATATGCCCTTTTTTGATGGCTGAAGAAAGCCCAATTAGCAGCCCCCTTAGCCTGTGGGCCTTCGAGTAGAATCACAAACCCACCGATGCGGTTAAGCTGAGAGGCAGGACTTGATGGGACACGGGCCAAGACAGTGCTGGCTCAGCTCAATTCCTTCCAGAGGCTGCTGAGCCACTTCCTATTCCTCTGTGGACCTTCATAAAGATGCTTCATCTTTATCTCTAAAACAAGGATGCTAGCTGGGTGTGGTGGTGCACGCCTGTAATCCCAGCACTTGGGAGGCTGAGGCAGGTGGGTTTGTGTGAGTTCGAGACCAGCCTGGGCTACAAAAGTGAGCTCAGAGCCAGCCTGAACTGCATAGTGAGACCCTGTCTCAAAAAGACAAAAAGACAAAAACAACAACAACAAAAAACCCGAGGGTGCTGACCTGGGGTGTGTAGAGTGCTTGTCTCACTGCCAACACTACATAAGCTGGGCTTGGTTGGGCACCCCTGTAATCCCAGTATTCAGGAGACTGAGGTGAGGGCTTGTGAGTTCAAAGGCAGCCTGGCTATGTAGCAAGTTCAAGCTGGGGCTTGAACTCCTGTCTATTATGACCCTGACTACCTAAGACCCAGTCTCAATAAATAAAACAAGAGCTCCAGGTGAGAATCTTCAGCTCCACGGACCCATGGTGGGATGTCTAGGGCCGTCCTAGCAGCACAGTACTGGGAGGATGTGTAGGACTCTCAGGGTTGGGGGTCACTTGGAGATCTTGCATTTTTGGCATCCTTGATAGAGCTTCCTGTGCACAACTGTGACAGGAACAGGGGCCACTTTTAGTAATGTCACATCTACTTGTACATAGCAGCGGTTTCCATGGTTCTGGATTTCATAAACCAGTAGAATCTACCTCTACCTGAATTCAGAAATCTACAGAGGTTCCCAAGTCTGGGAATATTATTGTTGGTTTGGACATCATCTGGCTTTTTCCACTTGAAAATTCCATTCTTTGCCCACTTTCTCCTGGAGTGTGTCTTGTGTAGATGGTTTAGAACATCTTCCAGTGGGCCAAAGAGGATTTTTCCAGCTCGGGTAGATATTTGTGCATGTCTCAAAGTGGAAAGACTTTGGCTAAGTAACCTGCCAACAGCTAGAGACCCTGAGCTAGGTCTTCCTTCTAGATACCAAAGTCATACTGAAGAAGAGACATGCGGTGAAAGACAGAGGAGGAGCCAGGTATGGTGCTGCCCCCTGTAACCGCAGCTACTTAGAAGGCTGAGGCCAGAGGATCACAAGTTCCAGGCCAGCCTGGGTGACTCAAGGAGATTCTGTCTCCAAATGAAAAATAAAAAGGGCTAGGGATGTAGCTTAGTGCTAGAGCACCCCTGGGTTCCTTCCATTCCTAGTACTAGTGGGGGAAAGAAGGGCAACACGGTGAGCTCATTGCATAGCTGTCCTTGTGCATTTAGAAAATGTTCCACTGAAAGGCACTCCAGTGCCAGGGCAAAGGGCTCCAGATTTTTTCGAGCAGAGAATCACAAAGCTTCACCGCGTGGCTCACACACAGGAAGATGGGAGTCATCGTGTCATCCTTGCCGAGGAAAAGCTGGTTGCACACATGTACAAAAAAATGTTTCGCTCTGGTTGCTAACATCACCTGTTTTACCCTTTCTCAGGGCTTCCAGCCAGCTGTCCTGGTTTTCCAGCCATTGGTTTATGGTCATGATGTCCCTGTACCTGCTGCTGCTGCTTTCAGTGAGTGTCATCAATTCCTCTGCCTTCCAACACTTTTGGAATCGTGTGAAGAGATAACTTTTCTGGGCTTGGTGTGGGGACTGCCTCAGCCCTGTGCCTTATCATAGCCTGTTCTCTACCTCCTGTGCCTTATGTCCAGCCAGGTTGAGCCTAGGGGCTGGTTGGGGGACTACAGGACAATTCTCCTATGTCGTAAGTGTACCGATTGCCTTTGATAATACTTCCAGCCACACTGTGTTCAGTGAGGACCCCTGGCTCCCCACTTGGTCCTGTGAAATTGGCCAGGGCCAAAGGAAGTCCTACTGCATTGAAAAACAAAGTGTCCCAGCCCTGAGCGGCAGAGTGGTGTTTACAGTCGCTCCTGGCAGTGGCTAGGCCTTTCTCTCAGCCTTCTGCAAGGCTGGACGGGTGTAGTGAGGACCGTAAATCACTGTAAATCACCAGGCAGTTGCCTTGTTTTGACATGAGACATTCAACAGGGACAGCCATGTTTCTCCCCAGAAATCAGCCGGATTGTTCTGGGATTCCATCAGCTTTTGTACATGAGTGCAAAACATTTTCATAAATCAACAAACAGCCTCCTGCTACAGCTGGATCTCCTTCTCCCAGACTGAGGACAAGAATGGAATTAACCAGAGGCCTGATCTGAAAAAAAAAAAAAAAAATTACAGACTTAACAACGAGCAACTTGAGTCATCTTTTTCTAAAAATTACCAACTGCTGATTACAGCTGAAATGAAGCCAAATGTTTGTTTTCGTATTTTTTTTTTAAATAGCCATTTGGCAAATTAGTCTTTGTGAGCATGGTAAGGGGGAGATTTCTAACCTTAGAGCACCATCTGGCCACGATCTACAGATTGCTGGCTGTGTTTTAGGGAGAGTTTACTGAGCCAAGGGCTTGCTCCTGTTCTCCTCACGAAGCTGCCTTGACCATTGCCTCAGCCACTGGTGCCACGCTGCTGGCCTTCCGGACAGAATGTGCTATAGAGCCATGGATGGTGCTGCCTCCAGGGGCATCGTGGTCCCGTGGACGCAGCCTGGCGTGGTGGTCTCCAACCTCTTCCACCTGCTGGGTTTCAGCCCTGATGGATTCCTGTTGTTCTGGGGATGGCATTTTTAGAAAGGAGAAAAATCATTTTTCTATAATTTGTAAAGTTGTGAAAAAGCCACCATCATGGTTTTTACATTGGATATTGGAACATTTCAAAAATAATAAAGGTATTTTCCTAATTACCAAATCATCTTGTGGCCACCATCAGCCTCTCTGTGTCTGCTATGCATGCGCTGATGTTAAAAACCTTTTTCCGCTCTTCCCTGGTTCCTGGTGGTTGTGGGCTGCTTGCCGAGGGGGGCAGGACTTCCGGTCACAGTGCTTCCCCCATAGGAGGAACACCCACTGTGTGCCAGGCAGCAGGAATCAAAGCCCCTGCACTGGCAGGGTTGACAGTGGCAAGGTGGCCAGGCACATAAGCACTTCAGGAATGAGGTTGGCATCCCAAGGGCATCTGGGGATCACTTGACTCAGGGTCCTGACGTGGTCTGGGGTCAGGAGTTGGAGAGAACACATGCAACACTCCTTCGGGTACTGATCTTATTTTTACAACAATCCTTGCCGACTCTGAGAGACTAGAAGCTGGATTACAGGAGCTGAGTCTTATGGCTGGAAGTAGCAGAGCCGGTGGCTGAACCCAGCACAGATACTCATTTCTTAGCCACCCCCTTATCCCACTCCATCCCCCCAAAGGGCGACTTTTACCTGCAGCCTAGGAGAGGAAGCCCACAGGCTACAGCGGTGCACACAGATGATGCCACTGCTTGGGACGCTGAGGCGAGAGGATTGCTGTGCGTCCTGGGGTGCAGAATGAATTAAAGGCCAGTCTGCGTTACTGAGGGTCACAGTGAAACTCTCTCTCAAAAACTGCCATCTATTCTAGACTAAGGGCTACTCAAGGTGTCTCAGGCAGTGGGAACAGCACATGCAAACACCTGGAGTTGTGGAAGAAGCTAGAAGTAAAGAGGGCCTGACAGGAGGCAGGATAGGAAAATGGCCTGCAGCAGCTGGCGTGGGCCAAGTCCTGACGCCCTTAAAAGCTCCGAGTGAGCGACAGTGAAGGGGACTTATGAAAGGAAGATGGAATTTAGCTTTAGAAAAATCACCCTGGCCGGTGGCTGAAGGATGGATTTAGGATTATCCTGAAGATTGGAAGATCTGGTAGGATAGAGACCAGCACTGAGTAAATAGCAGAGGCCATTGTGTCATTGTGTCGTGGTTGTTATGGTCTTTGCTATTGTTGTCCTTTGTTCATAATGGCTCAACAGAGAAGGAACCCTGCACAGGAGACAGTGGACGCATCCAGAGAGGTAGGAGGAAGCCAAAAGCGTGACAGAGGCCTGCAGGGGAGGCGGAGGAGCAGTGTCCCTGCTGCGAGAAATTAGGATGAGGCCTGCAGAGCATCTGTTAAGTTTGTCACTGGTGTTGATGGCAAATTTGGCAGGAGGGGTTTCTTCGAGGGACAAAGATCACATGGCTATGTTGTCTTGGGGACTTGGGGACAGTGACAGTGTCTGGGAGATCTCAGTTCCTCAAGACCTAGCCGTATACCTCAGATTATGAAGCCCTGCTTTGACTTGAATTTAGTTGTTTTGTTTTTTTTTTTTTTCCCCTGTATCAGGAATCAAACTCAGGGCCTTGCACTTGCCAGGCAGATGCTATGCCACTGAGCTACATCCCTGGCCTTGAGTCAGGCAGTGTTTGTCTCAGGCCTAGCCTTTTTCCTATCTTCCCTGCCCTCCTGGTAAAGGAGAAAAAAAATTGGTAATGTGACGTTTGATGTGATTTTGGGGACCTGAAGGTAAAGGAAGCACAATCTTATCTGGTAGGGGGTCCTGTGTATGACTAGGGGAAGGAAATCGCTGAGCTGGGGGAGTTGGAATACACCGGAAAAGAGACAAGGACAGAGTGCGTTCTGAACCTCCCCACCCCCCACCCCACCCCCAGGCCTGGGCACTTTTGTCGTGGTTGTCCTCCTCTATAAGAAAATATTTAAAATTATATTTTACAGCTGCATTGGTAAATACAAAACCCTGAAAACGTTTTATTCCACTGAAACATTCCTTTTTTCCTTCTGATTTCAAAAGAAATCAAAATATTGGTGGCATGCACCTGTAATCCCAGCTCTTGGGAGGCTGTAAACAGGCAGATCACTACGAGTCTGATCTAGTGGTGAGACCCTGAACACCCTGGAGACCCTTCCCTAAAATTTGAAAAAAAAAAAAAAAATTCCATGGTGCAGGCCTTAGGTGCTATGCCTGTTTTATCTAATGATAGGTTGGTTCTCGCCTCTGGGTAGGCAGGAATGGAGCATCAAGGAGGAGGAAGAAGAAGAGCAGGAGGAAGAAGAGGAAGAGGAGGAGGAGGAGGAAGAGAAAGAAAACCTTGAAGGAGGCTCAGGCTCTGTATGGCAGCAACTCCAAAGCTAAGAGAGATCCTGTAGGCCCATCCACCCTAGGGAAGGGCAGGGCTCACAGCAGGCCCTTGTCAGTGGGGAGAAAGCTCTCTCCTCAATGACAGAGAAGCCCTGGGACCAGGCTGGTCACCAGGCAGCTGATGGTGACCAGCTGGAGGCTCAGTTGGAGCTACCTTATCTTGGGGTCTGTAAAAAATCAGAAGTATGAAAACAACACTCTCAACCTGTGTCACTAATGCCATGGTGTGTGTGTGGGGGGGGCAGCTTTGAGGGAGAGGGGGAAGGGGGCTGTCCCAGGTGAGTGTCTACCAGGAAGGGTCCAGAGATTGGGTTTTTCACTCTGGGGTTTGGGCTAAGTGTACACATGTTGAAGAGAGACATGAAGCAGTGACATGATTCAGTGTCATTTCTGATTAATTCCTTTCATTAAACACTGCCTGCAAGCAGGAGGGGTTGGGAGCTGGTGATTTCAAGAGCCCAACTGAGATATTTTTCTTTCGCACATGGTACTGTCACATCTGAGCCCATCCACTGCTAAGCCTTGGAGGTTTGTCGCTGTTGCCATGGTGATTCTCAGCCCCTCCTCAAGACACCCCCCCC
>PVKN010004999.1:0-31981 GCA_004027915.1 Capromys pilorides
TCATTGTTGAAATCTTATGATTTTGTTCAGTGAAATTCTGTACCATTTCTAATGTTTTTTACTATTTTTATTCCAATAAATAAAGCTATAAAATAAATAAATATAAAATATTTATATTTACAAATATAAATAAATAAATATAAAATCTAACAAATAAATAGAACTATAAAAAAAGAATCACCAGTGTTCACTTAGAGCTACTGGTTTGTGAACTAAGAGTCCCTGACAGGAGCACCGTTGATCTCTGCCTGGCAGACTGATAAGCAAGACATCTACTGGGTGGATGGAAGCCATCTGAAGAGCAGGATGCGTGAGACATAGAACTCCTTCCAGTCTTCCGGGGACAGAGCATCATGGAGAGAGATTTCATTGCAACTTTCAGAATGGAGCACAATTTTAAAATGTGAATATTATAATTGTGGATTTTTAAACATTGCAGTACAGAGGATTGAATCCAGGGCTTTTGCATTAAGCTGCATCTCGAGTTCATCTTAATTCTTTTTAAATTTTAAGACAGGAACTCACTAACCTGCCCAAGTCAGGGCCTTCCACGTGAGATCCTCCTGCCTCAGCCTCCCAGAGTACTGAGAGTGTACGCACCATTACTCATGGCTTGCAGTTTTTGGTCAGTGTCTTGGAGCTATGGGTGTCATGGGTAATGAACACCTCAGTGAGCAAAAATTCTTAATAGGGGAAAGTAGTGTGTTACAAGCTGCAAGGCATGGCTGCTGGAACACAACAGATCTAGAAGCCAGGTCTGGAAGTCGCACCTCAAGGAGCCGCCAGGGTGGCTCCTCTCGAGGACGATGTGGAGAATCTGCTCCTCGCCTCTGCCTCAGCTTCTGGTGGTTGCAGGCCACCTTTGGCTTGTGCCTCTGCCCTGACTTTGTCTTTCATGGTCCCATAGCACAGCTATGGCCCAAATTCTCCCTTCTTACCAAGATACCGCTCCCCCAGGGACCCACATTCCAGGGGACCTCACCCTTGCTAAATCACATCTGCAATGATCCG
This sequence comes from Capromys pilorides, assembly GCA_004027915.1. Taxonomy (NCBI): domain Eukaryota; kingdom Metazoa; phylum Chordata; class Mammalia; order Rodentia; family Capromyidae; genus Capromys; species Capromys pilorides. The sequence continues at coordinate 1,012 of PVKN010004999.1, forward strand.
TTTCCAAACAAGGTCACATTTAAAGTCCTGGGGCTAGAGCATCAGTGTAGGAACTTAGATGTTGGGGCCAATGGTTCCATCACTGGCGGACACAGTGAGGCCCACCATGCAGCATAACTGGTGAGAAAATCGGCAACTTACAGTGCAGGCCTCGGGGAAGCCACCAGTGGAAGCACCGGAACGTGAGCCGCTTTCCCCACTCTGTCCTGTGCTTCTAACACTGTGTGCTGTGATTTAGGCAGGAGGAAGAGCAGTCCTGGGGGCACTGGAAAGAGGATCCACTGCTGCCTGGACTTCCGGGCCCCCTTTCACCTGTACCGACCCAAGCTGGTGATTATAGCAAAAGCCAGAGATTACATCCAAAGAGAATGCTCTGTACTGGAGTGTGTTCAAGGTTCAGAAAAGCTTGTTCTCACCCTCAAAGATGCCACCAAATAAGACTGGATGTCAGTAAATAGCATGCTCTTCTGTGTGACAAAAAAAAAAAAAAGTACCTGCTCCTCCTGCCACTTTCCTTACATTCAGTTTTCTCAGAAAAGGACACAGCCAAATGCCAAGTGCGTGTAAAGCAGCTTGGTGGTGTCGCAGACTTAATGCAAACAAGAAAGGTGAGAAAAAATTTACAAATGTTATTAAGAGTACAACAGACACCAGGACTCCAAATATTTATGCAACTCAGATAAGCATGGTACAATACAGGACCATTTTTCTTAAGTGAAAAATAACTTCAAGCCAAGAAGAAAAGTGCAAAGGATGTGTGTGCATGGAGGCATTTTCTATGCACTATACACCAATAGCATTCTATTCCGTCCAACAGGGTAGCTAATAGATGAGGCATACTAAGGAAAATAAAGTGATTCACAGAGTGAGCACTGACAGTGGAATTCAGATCGACCCGTGCTCTGGGTGACACCTATCAAAGGTCTCCTGTTCCCCCAGGGACTGAGCAACACCCTGGCTGCACCTTCATCCCTCAGCCTTTGGCAGCAATGGCAGGGGAGGGCTCACTCCTCTCCTGATCATTAACAACACTGATAATGGAACAGATCACTTGTTCCTAAAGAACCCAACACAATGTAGGAAAAGCACAGAGTCCTAAATCTGATCCTTGGTGAAAAAAAAAAAAAAAAAGGAAGAAAGACAGAACCCAACACCTGTCCACCAGAGGACTCTGTGCTCTTCCACACCTACTCACCGTGACAAGGACTTGGGCAGAAGAGGGGTTCAGGGTGACAAGCTCAAGGGCTCTCCCAGAGCCATGTGCATATGTGCCTTTCATTTTTAAATTTTCTGTTAATACATGTCTGTGATACATAACATTCTCACCTTAGGGCCTAAGTACATGAACTTAACATATCTTAATTTTTTTTATACCCTTCCATTCTGTCCAACTCTAGATGTAAACCATGTATCTTCCTGCTTCCTATTGCCTGTCTTTTGCTTTGTTTTAGGAAACTGTTTGCATTTTGAGTTTCTCATATAAGAGAGGTCACATAATATTTCAGCTTGTGTGCCTGGTGTATTTCACCTACCATTATGGACTCCAGGTAGTAATACTCCATTGTATAAATACTACATTAGCTTTGTGCATGTATCTATTGCTATGTATACAGGCTGCTCCCTAGGTGGAGCTGTATGCATCGTGCCGCTATACACATGGGTGTGCATGGATGCTTTCTAGATTTTGTGCAGCACCTGCTTCTCTCGTACCTGGCTGACCCCACACCCACACAATGGATGAAAATCTGTCTTTTGCCATTTGACTCACCTCCAGCCCCATCATGCACCCCACAGGTTTTTAGGGAGCCCTGAGCAGCCCCCACCAAGGAAATAGGGAGTTCGAGTCAGGACTTATTGTGACCTCATGGGGACAGGATGCTCCATGTTCAGGACAATGGCAAGTTCTCTAGCTGTCAGCTTCCCAGCCATGAGGATGCCACAGGGAGTGAAGATCACTGCCAGATTTCATGGGGCTGTCACAGATGGCGAAGCTGGGTAGAAATTATTATGCAGCAGTCAGAGAGGACTGGGGATCTCAAGGAAGTCGGCGTGCAAATGAGGCATATAAGGACTGGGACTGGGACTGGACGCAAAGCTGAAGACTGCCAGGCCTCAAGACTGAGACACAAGCCCGGCATGGTGGTACATTGGTGCACACCTATAATCCTAGCACTTAGAAGGCTGAGGCAGGAGGTTTGGTGTGAGTTTGAGACCAGCCTGTGTTACAACAATAAGCTCAAGGCCAGGCTGAACTGTATAGTGAGACCCTGTCTCAAAAAGACCAAAAAAAAAAAAGACAAACATGCTAGCCAGGCCTGCAAGGCCCCCAGAGATGAACAGCAGCTTGAGGTTGTTAGGCAGTTAGCATTGCCTGGTCTGGTGGGCCAGGGCCGGCGCTGGATGCATAGGCAGGTGAGCAGAACATCTGGCCCATCCCTTCCCAAGGATGCCTTTGTTGCCTCCATGCCCCTTTCTGTGTACCTTGTTTCCCTATTGGATTGATATATTAGCTCAGTGACTGTATTTGCAATCCTATAGGCTCACTGTAGTCTAGAGCCCATTGGACCCATATTGTGATTTTGCTATATAAAATACCTCTTCTACTGAACCCCAATGGGGTTTGATACTCTGCTGGAAGACCAGAAGCTGTTTTCCTTATTTCCAATAAAACTCTCTGCACCTCCTCCCTTGGTCCAGGACTTCATTCCTCGAGGCTATAAAACCATGAATGCAGCATACGTGACCCCTCCCAGGCCACTACACAACTTCCCACTGGACAAGAGGAGAGAGAGCAGGAAGCACTTGGGAAAGACATGGGAGTGGATGGGATTTTGTCTAGCAGAGCTTGAAACTGAAAGATCCTGCAGAAAAGAAAATAAGGATGTAAATGTGGTGAAAAGAAGGTGGGCCAGGCAGCATGCCCATGCAGCAAAAGCTGGGCAGAGCAGTGAGAGGGATCCAGAGGGCATGCTGGCCTCAGCCTGCAGGGACTGGCTGTCGGCAAAGCCAGCTCAGCCCTTCAAGTTCACCAATTTTCCTGTCATTTACTTTGTAATTGGTACGGGAGCTAAGCTCTTGAGCCTTAATTTTACCCCTCTTCCTGTGCCCATGACAAGATGGACCATCAGCTGATAGGAAGGCAACTCTCTTCCACACAAACCTTTTAGACTGTGCTCAGGGTTAATTCCTTCATCATACACTAAAGAGAGTTTCTTTATCCAGACCTAATGAGACTCTTCAAAGGGAGACATGGGCTGCAGCACACAGTCTGCAGATTAAATGCACTAATTAAAATGCTGTCCTGCCCTGGCCGTCCAGCTCCAAGGATCAGCAATGCCAAGAAGTCAATGAGGCTAAAAGTTCAGATTGGCAAGCGAGCAGGCGCAGGGCTCCCGGCCGGGCTCACAGGCCGGCACAGCGCCAGGCAGCAGGAGCGTTTCACTCGGAGACAAAATGCTTTCTGATGGCTGGGTGTAACTCATAATAACATAATTTTATTCTTAGAAGCAATTTCCATTACTGGCCCTGTTTATTATCACATTATTTTCTCAATAGCAGCAATAAACACACTAAACTCTTCCTGTTCACTCACATTTTTATTACTGTTCACAGTCCTCGGGAAAGGGTGAGCTGTGAAGAACGAGCTCATTATCCTGGAGTCCATGTTGCTGGTGTCACCACCAGCCCAAGGCACTAGTGCAGCCTGGAAGGTGGCCAGGAGCCTGCAGCTTGACCCAAAGGCTGAGGAAAGCCAGGACAAAACCCAGCTACAGGTGCTGTCCAAGACAACGGAGCCCAAGTCTGAGGAGAAATTCCTACCCGCCTCTCTACTGTGGTTCTGACCTAGTAGAAAAGAATTAAATAAATATTACCAGGGCATGCTTAAGCACACAGAAGAATGCTTTCAAATCATAGATCCTGGCCTTTTGGTGGATTATAAAACAAAATTAATGGGTCATGACAAGCATTTTGTGAATGAAAAGATGCAATCAAATATAGGGTAGGGTTAGCGCAGAAAGCTTGCTTCGTTTGGTTTAATTTCTTTGGCCACACTTTTATTCCTGCATACTGGTTGTACAGATGAGTAAGCTCCTCTTTGGCAGCTTCAGGTGTGCATGTTACATGCCTGAATCATTCTCTGCTTCTCCTCTTGACCTCCCTCCTTAGTCTCACTCATGTGGGTGGTGTGTGTGCTTGTGTGTGCATTGGTATGGGTGCCTATACTGAAGTATGGTGATTTCTTTGGCTGGGCTAATATCAGAAACATATCAGGGAACACAGTGCTATGATTTGAGCCTTCAAGGAGCATGATCAAGCTATGAAATAGAGGGAGCAATTAGCTTTGGCTTTGAGGAGAGTCCGGGCTGAGTTCAAGCCTTTTCCCCTCACTGTGTGACTGGGCGGGTCATTCTGCCTCTGTCCTGCTGTCTGAGGATCAGAGCAGAACCACCTGCTTTACCGGGTCAGACCCACAGTGCAGAAGGAGCAGAGTGCCTGACATCAAACCTGGGCTGTGATGGGCCCCGTGACTCCTTCCTGAAGTGGGTGGAGCACTTATCTTCTTGGCACCCGTCTGTCATGCCAGATGGGTGGTGATGTCACCATCCTCTCAGGGTCGTCAACAAATGGGATAAAAAGATGCAGATGGGCTTTATGACTGGAAAAGTCCTCATGGATGCAAGTGGTGTCACTCCTCCCTCACTGAGGGTTGGGGAAAGAGGTCTGGACCTGATGAACCCTGAGGCATTCTTAGAACTCGTGGGGTCATAGGACGAAAGCTGAGCCTTGCACATCGGGGGTCACTGACTCCACAGTCCTAATTCTTACCAAATTCAATTTGATTTCTTCAAAACTATGGGGCAGTCTTTATGGTTTAGAAAGGGCTAGAGCAGCACAGCATGTCTACAGCCCATATGAAGAGCTTTAAGTGTGTTATAAATACAGATTAAACAGCATAGAGTAAAATTCTGTGCCTGTATAGATGCTGGTAGAATGTATGGGCACTGAGGACTTGTCTCAAAGGATTGAGACCTAAGTGGAACTGAGTCCCATTGAAGTTCTAGACTCAGACTATGGGAGCTAGCGTGCATCTAAAGTCCCTCACAGAGGAAAGAGCCGAGACTAAGATCATTGTGGTTATAGAATCAATCCACTTGCTTGGAATCTCAAGACATGGGTCATCCTAGTCCAGCAGTCCTAATGCTAAACCCTCACTGGGTGCCCATCGTACTTGTGCATGTGCAGCTAGAAGCTGGAAGGGGGAGCTGGCAGCTAGAGAGCCCTGCCCACGTGGCAGAACTGTGGAGGGCCGCTCAGTGGGAGAACAGAGGTCTCCAGGAATCTCCCACTCTACCACACAAGTAATAGTCAACCAATTCTAAAAAGTTTACCAAAAATCAGCAAGAAAGTCAAGCATGGTTGAGCCCACCTGTAGTCTCAGCACATGAAAGGCAGAAGCAGGAGGGTAGAAGGTTCTAACACAGCCTGTGCAAGTGAACAACCTAGACCCTGTCTCCCAAAATACTGAATAGGTAGGGATGGAGCTCAGCATGGAGGTCCTGGCTTTCACACCCAGGAAGGGTGAGGTAGGGGATGCCACAGGAAGACACAATTCTTATTTTGAATGTCTTTTTAGTGGTGGCATTTGGTAGCATCATGTGAGTGGTTCTCAGGTCCTGCCCTTTAATCTCTGTGATTAAAAATAACAGGAAGCCCCTCTGAGTGCCCCTACCTCTTCCAGAAGCCTTCTGGTCCCCTAACAAAGTGCATAAGACATTCAAGAAAGAAAAGCAACTAATGCCTCACAATGATGCTCGACTGGCTGGAAATTAAACTGCACAATAAAATGGAAATAAACTAAAGTGCAAAGCAGTTGGTGACAGGGTATTCACTCAGGAAAAGTAAAACATTGGCCATCTTTGTTATGTTTTCTTCCTCCGAGCAGTAGGGTACGGTCTGCACCTCTGCTCCCTGACTCCACAGTCCACCTGTGTGGTCTTATACAAGAAACCACATGGGAAGCCTGGAATTTCTCATCTGCAAAATAAAGGACTGCAGTAAGAGTCTCTGCATTTTCTCTATGGAATTGCTATGGTTCTAAGGGAACATAATGCAGCAGAGTTGGGGTAAGAGAGTAAAATCTTAAGTATTTTTTAAAAGCTGTGTGGTAACACACCCTAATTTTTACCAATAAATTATCTGGGTGTTTTTCTCTTTTAAAAAATTCTAAGCTACTTACTAGTTCATGTGCAGTATGCATATGATGAGGTCAGTGCACAGACCCACAGGTCTTCATTCTTTGTGAATTAAATAGTGAATCACAGGTGAGCAAAGGGGCAGGCAGACTTCAGTTTTAGCAGCCAGACACAGATTATTGCTCTTTGAGTTGTGAATTTCTCTTTTTCTTCTAGGATTCCAGCTCCAGTTGTGTCTGAGAAGGCTGTGGTCCAGCCCAAAGTACCTCTTTCCACTTCAGCAGCTCAGATGCCATGCAGGTTGATAAGAAATAAACAAAGTTCTATTCACATTTTCTGAAATAATGTAGCTTTCCTGACTTAGATAGATGCTATCTCTTTTCCTTTTTTAATTTTGAAGTCTGTTGGTACACTTTAGATACACATAAAGATCACATTGATCATACGGAATTTGTGACTATACATAGCAGCTTTTGATTTTTCCCCATTCCCCTCCTCTCCTTTCAACCCTTCCTCTTCTCCTTATTTAAAAAAAAAAAAAACTGAGTAGAAGATGCAGATATGATAAATTTTCTAAACACTATTAGTACAAATATTTCTTCTCACTGAACTAGGAGAAAGTAGTTGTATGTATTGTCCAATAGTCCATAAGTAGTGGGTTATCAGCAGAACCGGCAATGTCAGAGCTGTTGACTTGAGCCTTTTACAGCTCAGCATATTAATATGGCTTTACTTTTTATACCTTGTGGGTAAACTTTTCTGCTAGATGGTCTTGTACTCTGAACAACTACTATAAAGATGACAATAAGCATTGTATTAACTATTGTGACCATCCTACTAACATGTTCTGGAACTATCTCACTGTTATTTCTTTCTTATTAAAATTAATAAAATTTTTAAAAATATATGAAAAAATAAAAAAGCTCTGTATCCATTTTTCCCTTCTTTTCTCATTTTTGTTCATTTCTCTTCCTTTGTTTGTCCCTCCCTCCTGCACACTCCCTAATATATATATATTACACTTTCAGTTTCTCATACCCAAGGAACAATCCAATATTTACACATGTGTGTCTGATTTATTTCACTTAAGAGCATGGTTTCAGGGTGTAGTCATTTAGCTAGAAACATCCCAAGCTCATCCTTCTTTATGGCTAATACTTCACTGTACTAAAAAAAATCACATCTTCCTTGTCCATTCATTGATGGGCATTTGGGCTATTCCCAAGCTTTGACTATTTCAAAAGTGCTGCTATAAATGTGAGAGCACATATATCACTGCGGTGTGATGCCTTTTAATTCTTTAGAGAACATATCAAGAAAGGGAAAAACTGGGTCAGGTTTCAGTTTTGAGGAATCTCCACACTGCTTTCCACAGTGCTTGCACCAGTCTGCACAGCTGCCAACAATGCAGAAGATTTCCTTTTTCTGCACTGCCCCACCAGCCTTTGTTCTTGGTTGATTTCTTGATAATATCATTCTTTCTCAGGTGAGAGGGAATCTCAGTGTTAGAATTTGTGTCTCAAATGATCAGTGATATTGAACATGCTTTCATATATTTTTTTGTTGGTTCTACTTCTTCGACTGAGAAATGTCCATTCACTTCAGATGTCCATTTTTGGATTGGGTCTTTCAATGCAGGGAAGTCTGATTTTTTGAGTTCTTTATGTATACTAGATAGTAGTCCCAGGTCTGAGGAATGACTGGCCAACATTTCTTGTTCCCATTCTAGGGCTGTCTCTTCACTTTGATGGTGGCTTCTCTTACTGGGCCATTTTCTGTTTCTTGATTCTTCTTCTAGAATAAGATTCATTTATAGAATTCCAAACTGCAGTATTCTTCAGAGGCTTTTGAGTAGTTATTAGCTACTAATGCAGTGAATAGCATTAAATATCCAACTCCCTTGTGGTTGGCAAGATCCCTGGGGCATTGCTAAAGACCTTGCCAAAATCCAAGTCACTTACTCTGTCATGACTTGGTAGCCCACTGATTCACCAATTTGCTATTTACTGATGTACTAAAATATGTTTTAGTAACCAGTTATAAAGTTTATAGTAGTTGTGCTTTCTTTGACAATGGTTCATCAAAAACATAATTTAGGTTTGAAATTTCTGATATAACTCGAATTTCACCTGTCAGGCAGGTCATAGATGTTAAATATTTTATAAATCAAACAGTGGGTTTCCTTCCATGTATTTTCAATACAGGTCACTGCTTTTTCTACTTTATTGATTCTACTTTCTTTCATGATCAAAAGGAAAGAAGTAATACCAGATGGTGCGTCAAGATCCACTACTGGGGAGATTCCAGCCTTTCACTTGTGGATATTATGCACCCATCAAATCAGAACCAATAAGCACAATGCAGATAAACCCAAGGGCACACAAACCTGCAGCTACACAGACCTGTCTTTCTTAGTGAGGCTGACAATGTAGACATTGAATGACCAAAGACACGTGTTTAAATGAACAAAATTATTACAGTAAAATCACGTTGCATTAATTGTCTCCCTCAAAATACTCCCCTTTCCTTGAACGCACTTCTGTCATCCTTGCCATTTTCTGCAGCAGCTCTGCAATTATGATTTCTTGTCAGCAGACATTTCTTCTGCCACCTGTAATTGTTTCAAGTTCATGTGATGGAGCACCGCTACAGATACAGTCATTGAGACTCGGTCTCTGAAACGTCGAGCACATCTAATCATCTCAGAGAGACCTCGGAAGTCTCCAGACTCGTTCTCCATACACTATCATTGTGTTGCCAGCCTGTGTGTGTGTGTGTGTGTGTGTGTGTGTGTGTGTGTGTGTGCGCGCGTATGTGTGTTTGTACACACACAGGAAAGAATATAATGGTAAATGACAATCTTTCTAATAGAAAAAAAAAAAAAACACTATGGTTGCTTCCATACTGAAAATGAATCTCCCAATATTACAAAAAAAATGTCTAACTGTATACCACTGTCAGAACTCTCCTAGACTTTGCGTACTTTAACCTTCTGCCCACACCATCACATAAATCTCAACAAAGTGACTATAAAATCATCAGCCTTCTTTTTATTTATCTTCTAGTACATCTACTGCTCCCAGGTCTCCCTGCTTGGGAGTCTTACCTCTGTTTATTTATTTATTTATTTATTTATTTATTTATTTGATATAGGCTCTCACTATGCAGCTTGGACTCATAGTGACCCTCCTGTCTCAGCCACCCTGGCACTGGGATTTTAGGCATGCACCACTACACCCAGTTTTGGTGGCTGGCACAGCATCCCTGGGGTTCTGGGGCCTGAATAGCATGCGGTACTGGGGATCAAACCCAGATCCTTGCACTTGCCAGGCAGGCACTCAGACTGCTGAGCTATCTCCTCAGCCCTCTGTATAGTTCTTGAAGTTCTTCTTTCTAAATTTATAATGCAAGTTTGCCCATCAGCCTACTTAAAAGTCTGCAGTGAATCCTGCCTCCTGTAGGACAGAGGGCAGGCTGATCGAAATGACAAGCCAAAGCCTACCTCACATGGCCTGCGACATCTCAGCCTCTCTCTTTGACATCACAATGTGCTGATTAATTCTACATCTGCCTGCTCCTGTCCCTGTGCCAATACTTAGGAAGAAGCCTGTCCTTGGCCTTGCCATTCCCATTCCTGCAAGACACTTGTCACACTTTTGAATATGTTTAAACAGTACCTCCCCAGCAGAGCGCCCCAAGGCTAAGATACCTGCTCTCAGAAGTGTTCATGTGATGATTAAATGATCTCTAAACCAGGTGAGGTAGTGCACATCTGTGGCCTCAGCACTCTGGAAGGCTGAGGCAGGAAGATTGCAAGTCCAGGGCCAATCTGGAAAAAAATTAGAAAGACTGCATCTCCAAATTTTATAAAAGGGCAAGATATGTAGCTCACAGTATAGACCCTGGGTTCAGTACTCCATACCACAAAAATGAGAATACCATCTTTAAGCTTCATGGTCTTAGCCTCTAGTCTTGTCTTTGAGACGGGGATAGTAATAGTGCTCTGCAGTTTGTTGTAGGGTGAATGACAATACTGCCCTAGAACATACACCATGCTGAGTTAGCTGCCATCTCCACATCAGCTAACCCAGATCCCAGCACCTTTGGAGTTTCACTTAAGATATCAGGTTGCTTAACAATCTTAGACTATATGAGGATTTGTTTTAAGAGTACATTGCCTTCTCTGTCCTGCCAGGCACAGCTCACCAAGTTCCTGCCACAGCAGGGTGTATAATGCAGTCTTGAAATTTGTGAGGAAATTCTGCTACACCCAAATGGACATTGCTGTGGCCACCATGGGACTTGATGCACAACACGCCAGAGGCATCAGTGTACAGATTCCTCCCCATGGGAAGGGGGCGCTGTCCTCTATCCCTGCAAGTCTCCTGCACAGAAGAAGTGAAGCCCCTGCACATGCTGTCATTCCAGAGTGTTCTGAAGTTTCCCCATCCTGGGCCAGGACCCTGCTGCATCCAGACACAAAGCCAGCTCTTGTGACTGTGCTCTCCAAGACTTCCCTACACATCGTTCTTTCCCTTGTAGTCCTCCTTATCTTCTAAGTTTTGTCTCACCCAATGCTGAGAGCATGGTGCCTCCTAAATGCTATTGGCCCTTTATAGACCACAAACTCCTTAAAAGTAGAAATTGTGATATATTTTTATTACATTATGGAGACAAATAAAAGAAAGAGAATCTACAAACTCCCATCTGGGCTGGCAAATGAGTTGTGGAATAGCAGTCTTGGCTCTCCCTCCTGGTCTCCAAAGCTCCTGCTCTGCTTATATTAGTGTCTTATAGATGTGCTAAAGCCACTAATAAATATTTTGGAAAATGTCTCATTTCTGCTTATTTCATCTCTTACCTGGAATGCATAACATAAAGAGGGCAATAAAAATACAGTGAATGCTTACTTTAAAAAATTTATGACACACTGCCATTAATTCCGCTCAACAGACTGTCCATTGTGTCACACACACTCTTCCCATCCTCCTTGCCACTTCCTGCAGCAGCTCTGACATCCTCCTTCCTGAGTTTCTGTGAGATGTGATCAGAAGCGTGGAGAATGCCCATGCCAAGCACCACCCGAAGGACAGGCAGCTTGGAGAAACACAGCACTGAGCTATCACTCACCTCAGCCACCTGAGCTGATGCTGTGGAACTCTAGCTCCTCTCCAGAGTCACAATGACCATGAAAGGGCCATTGTTTTGAATCTATTCAGGACAGTGAGGTAGCCAGGATGGCACAGCCAAAGATCCTCAGGGAAGAGGACTCCAGAGCTGCTACAGGAAGTGGCAAGGATGATGGGATGAATGTGTTAGAAGAGAGGAGGAAGATTTGAGGAGAATTCATGAGAATGTGTCTTTCACTGTAGTAAGTTCATTTCAATTTAAGCATTCACCATATTTGTTGATCATGCCTCATAAATTACAAATGACTAGTCAAAGTCCTGCACTCTTTTGTCAACCAAAGCAACTTGAACAACCTGTTCACTATAACTCCCTTCTTGCTCTTTGAAAGAGCAAATGCAAAGCCAGATATCTACCTCAGATACTATGCAGAACTCGTGATCCTCATGATTATCCTCACTTTAACCTGAAAAAACTCTTTGTTCCCATACCTAGAGTCCCTCAACTTATCATTTAACCTGACAAGTGATTAATACAAAACCCAGGCCCTCAAAAGACCTTAATATCTCATTAGATGATAAATTATAATTAGCAATAGCATGGTAATTTGTGCTACATACAGAACTTGAGATTCATTCTCTTAATTATTTTCAAAATAAGACTGTGACATAATTTGCCTCATTTTCTCTGGAAGATTGTAAGAGCTAGGGAAGGGAATTGGCTTGCCAAGGCTACAGGATTAATGACAGAGCTGAGAATCAAACCCATGTGTTGTTTTGCTTTGTTTATCCCTTTGTTGTAGTTTGGAATTTCAACTGCATGATCTTCTCTCTACATGACAGTCTGTTTAATTAATCAGCTATTTCTGACATGGGAATTTCCTCAGGGATATTTGTTACCCAAAGAAAGATTTCTGATTGTCACCCATCACAGGCAACTTCACTTCCTTTTACCTCGGATAATCCCACATAACTATGACTCAGAGTCATAACTAACCCATAAACCATGGCAGGGAGAAGATGCAAAGAAACACAGGAGGCACTATCTGCAGAAAAGAAGAGTCCAAAACCACTTCCGTCTAGCGTAGTGCCAGTAATCTCAGCTGAATTTCTGGCGGAACATATGTAATTGGATAGTTTCCAAGACCATTCAAAGTTCTCATACTTCCCAGGTTTTCTTATATAGGAGTGTGTTATCCTTTCAGTAAATCCTGACTGTATTAAAGTTTCCAGTGATGAATGGGTACAATGAAAACATCCCTGAATGTTTCTTGTCATTTTTACTGCTTAGCCACTCTGGGAAGTTCCAGTCAAGTTATTATTTTGCTGTTTAAATATCCTCAGATACTAAAGGTTCCAAAAACCTGTGCCTCGTTCTCAATGACATTCTCATAATTTAGACACAAGCTTTTTATTAAATGCAGAAAGGTGTGAGATTTATAAGGCTCATAAAATCCTCCCTGCCTCTGCTCGCCCTGTGGGTGACTGCCTCAGCCCTCTCTACCATGCTGCCATTAAGACCACCTTACATAATGAGGCAGGTAGAAAGCAACCTGCATGATTTAGATATTTTAAAGCCTCCGCAAAAAGGAGGAAATGCATCCTTTTATGTGTCTAACCAGTGACATTAGGGGCATTAAAATAAGGGATAAGGGCAGCCAGCTCCCTTTATTCCTACAAATGTCTCAGAAAGAGAACACGCAACCACCACAGAATAAAGCAGGAGATTGCAGGTGGCCACTTCTTCAGGTAATGGCTTTTTCTCTCCCTTATTAGCACCTTAACAGCATATGGATTCAAGATAATTGAGGCACAGGCAAAAGGTCACATCAAAAGTGCCAATAAAGGAATAGACAGACCACTTGATGAGAGATTATGGTCAGGTCCTTGGAAGTAGATGGGAAAAGCAGTTACCCCTCAATGTCCCTCCCTCCAGATGCATGACAAGGACCTTACGTGAATTGTCTTATGTTTTTTGTGGGGAGAGAGTTTCAGTTGTTATATACATCCCACATAATTCATCACATGCGTCAATATGTAGAAAATTATTCTGCTAATGTAGTTAGCTTTCCTGTTGCCAAGACCCAATATCTGAACTTAAAACATAGAAGAGGAGATGTTGAACGTGGCCCATGGTTTTAGGGGACTGGGTCAATGGTCTTTAATTGACTCCTCCTAGGCAGGATCATCAAAGTAGGGGGCACAGAGGAGCAAAGCTATTCAGCTCATGGCAGTGGGAAGCAGGGCAGGGGAACAGACCTGAGAGAAAGAGGCCAGGGACCAGACAATAGACCAAAGTCACCCTCCGCCACCCACCTAGACGTATCCTGGCATGAGCCTGGACCATCCCCGGGCCTGATCCCAAAGCAAACCAAGTGGATAATCCACTGTAACTCACAGTTACTTTAATAGATTTTTTTTTCAAATGCAAAGAGTTGTAAGAGCTCTTTATATTACATGAATTAAGGATAGTTATTACAATAGGAAGAGTGCTTCTGCTCCAGGGCATTCCCTATCCACAGAGAAAGCCAGCTTTACACTTCTCCCTTCCCCTCATCACCTAGTAACATAGGAAGTCCACACTAAAAATTTCTGCTGGTTCAAGAGAAATACAAAATTATGAATTAAAAGCCTGTGCCTAGCTCATTGAGAGTAACCAGAAATAAATGTAAATACTGTTGGAGGAAATCATTATGAGTCTCACTTTATAAGTTTAGTAGGTTTCTTGTTGGGAACTAATAAATGACAGGGAAAGAGTTAAGGGAAAAAAGGAAATCAAAACCGTTCTATAATGTAAATACTTTGACCTCTGTGGAGCAGGAGAAATCCCAGTAGATGGTATTTGCTTTAGTAAGTGCTTTTCTTGTGTTGTCTCTGAGAATTGTTATCCACCCTGTCAGCGATGTCTGCATGTATGGGCGGAGGCCCCCGCCCATGGTTAATTCAGATAGGACCAAAAGAGTCAATGAAGAATGAGAGTACATTGACTGACCCCATGCAACTGTCAAGACGTGCAAATGGCCTGGCCTGGGTCACAAATGCCAATCCCAAACTGCTCCACAAATGTCCTGTGTGACACTGGTTTGGGCAGAGCAACTTGGGTTTTAGGAAATGTATACTGGGGTTGGCGTACAGCTCAGCAGCACAGCACCTGCCTGACAAAGGCGAAATCCAGAGTTTGATTCCTAGAACCAAAAGTAAAAAGAAATTAATGGTGGGTACAGTGATGACCACTGTCCAGCGGTATAGAGGACAGGCAGGACGGCGGGAAGCTCAGCCCCCAAAGCAAGTCTGTGCTTTCCTGCCTGGCTCAGACGCTACACTGCAGATGCTTACCCACAACAGAGCACCTGAGTCACAAACCCCTCCCCTTCCTTTGGTGGCTGAAAACAAGTTTTCAGCATGTTCTCACAACAGTCTCACTTTCAATCCTGTAATTCCCCTCAGTTCTCCTCAAACCTCACTAGAGAGTCTGAGGCATGCACATGAGGCTCTTGTGCAGAGCGGCGGCAGCAAGGGACACACTCTGCATGCAGAAAAGCCTGTGAAGCCCTGAGCGAGGAGCTGCGCAGACCAATGGAATCTAGTGCAGCCCAGAGGTGCAGCCAGGAGCAGGGATGCACATGCAGGCCTCCAGGGGCAGGAGCTAAGGTGGGTCTGCATCTCCGGCTCCTGCAGAGGACACTCAGGGTAGGGGAAAGCCCACTGTCCATAAACATCCTATAGGAAGTTGTTCCGGCCTTACGTTATTAGTTAGTAAGATTACAGTGATAATAAACCTCTCCGCTGATATCTATGAAAGTGAAAAGGGAATGATGTATTCACTTTACAAATATCTGCTGAATCTCCTCTCACTCTCAAGATATACACTGTCAAGTCAGGCGTCACACACCTGCCATCCCTGCACTTGGGAGGCTAAGGCAAGAGATTGTTGTAAGTTTGAGGCCAGCCTTTGCTACACCATGAGTTCAAGACCAGCCTGCACTACGCTGAGAGACTCTGCCTCAAAAAACTAAAAAAGATGGGACACAATGCCTCCACCCAAACACATATAGATACATTCACATCCGAACACCCATGTACACACTCCCATACCCACCCTTGCACGCCCTCAGGTACACACAGCTATGCACACAGCTACACAATGTGCACACATGTCTATACAGCAGGACACATGCTCCCCACATGGGGAACCCAGGCCACAGCTGGTGTAGATGATCTAAGGCCACAGAGGGGAGCCAGGCAGAAGCTACCTGGCCACGACCCAGCTTGGGATACACTGGCTAGCACCAGCACTGCTTTTCCCAGAGCCAAGCTCTCTCCTGAGACAGACAGCAGCCCCTGATTCTCCCATTTTCCCTGTGCTGGTTGGAGGCAAGATGTGATGCGGCCAGCACATGCTGGCATCAGACAGTGGAGGTGACAGCAGTGGTGAGCAGCAGCTGACTGTCATCTGTAGGCAGCCAGAACTACCTGCGTCCCTCGGCAACAACAGCACTGCCAGGATGTTGTGCCCTGCCCATGCACGGTTCTGTCTGGGTCCAGCAAAGACCCTCTGGCTGGTTGGAGCCACAGCCTTTGAAACAAGAGAAATGCTCTTACAAAAACTTGGACTGTGGCCAGAGATGACAGAGTCAGGTTCAGGCCCAAGGGATTCCACCACTCCTCAGCCCTGTCCTTTAGTTGTGATGCCTTCGGGTGGTGCGAAGCTGGGCACCGATGGGGAGAAAAAGGCTGCCTTGCTCTGGTGTTAAGGAACAACTGGACACGAAGTGGAGCTAACTGCAGGAAAAGGAACATGAAAGACAGCAGCAGGTGAAGCCCCAGAAAGAGGCAAAGGAAGGCACAGATGTCAGATGGGCTGTAAGATTCACTGTCGGGGGAAGCAACGGGCAGAGGGTGAGGTGGAGCACAGGGAGCAGTGCTGAAGAGACCGACTCCAAGCTGGGGCCTCCAGGGCGGAGAGCAACTGCACAAAGCTCCAATATGCAGAGCCAGCCAGATGCACTAAAATGTGCTTTTTAATGTGTACGAAAGCCCAAAGCTCAGAAACAAGCATGAAATTACACACATGTAGTCACTGGGCTTGTGTTTTCGTGTTTGCAGATACTGAACAACTATGAGGCCAGATTTGGCATTTCAATGAAATTTCCTGTTTTTCTTTGTGTTTGGGTCTGGATCTGGGTTTGGGTCTGGATCTGGGTTTGGGTTTGGGTTTGGGTTTGGGTTTGCTAGGGCCACAGGCCTAGGAATGGTGCACACATGTGCAGACCAAGCTTGGTTAATGGTAAACCATGACAGAGAATCAAAGTAAAGAGGTGGAATTTCTGCAAGAGAGGATAACTTACAAGGTTGAAGCTGCAGCTTGCAACTCACACATACACACGCACATATACACACACATGTGCACACACACACACGTACGTGGCTACATATATGCACACATGCACATGCATGCACAGATAGTCTACATTTCCAGTTTCTTAGTACTTGCTATTTTTGAGGGAACAATCACATTTTTTAAAGTTATTTTATGGGGGCTGGGCAGCCTAAGTGACTACTTGACAAGCACAGGGACCTGAGTTCAATCCCCTGTATGGCATGCTGTGCTAGTCCGGGAATCCTGGGAAAAACTTGCAGGGCCCCAAAACTTGGATGGTGGCACACATCTGTAATCCCAGTGCTGGGGAGGCTGAGACAAAAAGATGACTAGGAGTCTGAACAACAAAGTGAGATCCTGTATTAAATAAATATTTTTTTTTTTTAAAAAAAAAAAGATATTTTATGGGTACCGGCTGCTTCTAGTTAAGCTTCTCTGTATTTGAGTAGCTTTTTCAATGAAAAAAATCATTCTCATTTTTCATGACTCATCTTTCTTTTATACAGTGAGAGTTCTGGTGATTCTACTAAGGTTAACTTATGAGGTGGGACTAAAA
Organism: Capromys pilorides; assembly: GCA_004027915.1. Classification (NCBI taxonomy): domain Eukaryota; kingdom Metazoa; phylum Chordata; class Mammalia; order Rodentia; family Capromyidae; genus Capromys; species Capromys pilorides. Next base: position 18,268 of record PVKN010004999.1, read on the forward strand.
ATAACATTGTGAATGTTGAAATTAAAAAGAATTCACTGCAATAAACCATGGCCATTAGCTTCCCTTAAAATCTTCCACCTCTTTTTGAACACAGTCATCCTATCACGCTTGCCCCTTTCTTTTGCAACTCGGGGATATCTTTAACTGTATTGTCCTGGCTGCCTTAATGTCCTGAATGGATTCAAAATGTTGACCTTTTCTGGTTGTTGTGGCTTTGGGGAAGAACCAGAAACTCTATAGTGCCAGATGCAGTGACTAGGGAAGATGAGGACACAGTGTCATATTTTATGAGCTGTCTTTCCTTTTGGATGGCAGTCAGCAGCAGCAGTCACCATATTTCTGATCACACAGGGTGAAGACCTTTACTAAAAGGACTCCAGAGCTTCTGCAGAAAATGGCAAGGATGAGTGTTATCAAAGCAAGGGAGAATATTTTGAGGTTAATAGCAATGTATTTTTATCATAATAATTTTAAAATTGAAGCATTTACTACATTTTCAGATTAGCCCTTATAATCCATAAACATATAAATATATAGTGATAAATAGTATATCACTGAGTCTTAAACTTTTCTAAATTTTTAGCTAAAGGGAAAAAAAATAGTCCAAAGAAGTATTATAGGTTTGGAGGATCAAGTACAGAATGTTAGGGGCTCATTATTTGAGAAATAGAAGCATCTTGCTATTTATATTTAAAAGACAGTTCCAACCCTAGCATGTAGAAGGCTAAAATATGGGAGGAGAAGAGGAAATTGCAAGTGAATAGAAGGACCAATTACATCTGGTTGTAACAGTTAACAGTCTGACTGACACTGTGGAAAGAGCAATTTTCAATTATCAGAGCTTGATAGAACATGAGCTTATGCTTTCTTGGTGGGACACATCCAGCTCAAGGTGACAGGAAAGTCAGATTCGTGCACCAATCTGCACACCCTCTGATCTCCATCTCAGTACAGTATGACCAACAAGACGGGGTCAACCCCACAGATTAAAGCTTTGAGGTAGGGAAGAGACTCCGCTTTGGACTCCTTCCTGCACCTGGCCTTGGGCTTCCACAAGTGTATTCACTTGAGCGTCTGTCACTGGATTATGCTGCCCTGAGGCTAAGAAGTATGCCAATCTTTGACTTTTTACCATTCCAAACCAATTATATATGTCTATATATTTCAATTCAGAGTTGCTGGGTTTTTCTCCCCTTCTTTAAATCATTTCACATAGATTAGGGCACAGCTAAAGAAATGACAGATGGCATTGCATATAATCAACCAGAGATCACAGAAGTTAGAATGTCACAGAGAACTGCCGACACTTCCTCAAGGGACTGAGGCAGGCCTGGATGGGTAGAATCGTGACACTGTCCTTCCCAACATAAGCCATCCTCATCTACAATCCATCTCTTCTCATTGTTTTATTCTAAATTCCCATGAGCCTTCATTTTTTGCCCTAGAATGAGCCCATCTATGAAGCAAAGAAAGTTAGTGCTGGCAGGGATGGTAAATCCTTCTAATCTTATGGTTGTCAAACCACATTTCAGGGGAATTTAGGGATAAACAGATGACCCACCACAAGGACCCAGTGAGTCCACCCTAAGAGAACTTCTACTGCATGTCAAGCAATAAGTCAGACACCCTGCAGAGTAGCCCAGCCTACTCCATAAATGAACCCATGCTTAGAACTCTTGCTGAATAAAGCAAAAAGCTACTGAATAGAATTTTCTCCATTATAAAATTTCTAAGCACATTTTCCTTGAACTTTTAGTTCCTGCTACTGTATTCCTGCTGGTAAGAAATAAATTAAGCAAACACTGATGAATATCTCATCTGATATCTAGAGTCTGTCCTCAACCTGCCTGGCTCCTCCTCTACTGTCTACATGGCACATGGACTTAGGTTATTTTTATATGGCCCATATGGGAATTTTAAAACATATTTTATCTTGTATTCCCAACTGTGATTCAGAAAGATGAATAGAGAAATAAACATAGAAGATAAGATTTTACATTTGGAAGAAACTTCTCTGCTGGTGTGTGGGCATTATGCTAATTTGGCTGCCTGGGCATGCGAGCACCCCAGAGTCCTGATGCTGTGCTGCTCTGTGTAGTTGCCCAGCTTTTCTGTTGCTCAGGCACAATATTTGACACATTAGTTTGTCTCACAGTTTCAGGGCATTCAGTCCATGGTCTGCTGCTCCAAGGCAGGAACATCATGGTGGACGGACATGGGCGAGCAAAACTGCTCAGGTCATGGCAGCTAGGAAATCAGAGGAAAAACCAAAGCAAGCGCCAGGGACTTTGCGCAGTCTGTAAGGTCACACCCACAAGACCAGCCAGGCACAGCCAGAAGAACATTTTACTAATCTTCCTAGGTATCACATGAGACAACCCAATGCCCAGACAGGGTTAACTATCACACTATCTAAGCAAGTCTTAGAACATTGCTCTTCCTCAAGGTCTTCATTCTAGGATAAGAAAAGTGACAGTGAGAAGAAAGGCCTTGCCCTAAGCCACATTGTAATTAAGGGTCAGACAAGAACAAGCAGAATGGTAAGCACTCATAACCTCAGCACTTGCAAAGGCTGAGGTAGGGGGACTGCAAGTCTGAGCCTAGCCTGGCAACTTAGTCACTTAGCAAGACCTTGTCTCAGATAACTAACAGGGGCAGTTAGAGGGCTGGACAGGTGCTCACTACAAAGGCCCTAAATTCAATCCTCAGTAACATACACACACACACACACACACACACACACGCACGCACACACACACACACCCCTTAAAGCTATTCAAGTCATTCTCTTGAATCCAGATCTAGTACTGTTGACTTTTACAACATAGAAAGAGAATGTTCACACTAAGGGTCTATGTTCTCTTCAATATTTTTAAGTACTAACAATCTATCCACATTTCAATTCTACAGTGGAAAAGTACTTAAACAAAGCAGTATTGTAGACAGAGTTTTCAAGGGAATAGATTTAATACAGGGCACATAATTTATAGGATTATTTATTTATTTATTTATTTATTTATTTATTTGACACAGGTCCTTAGACTGCTGAGCTATCTCCTCAACCCTACAAAATTATTTTATAGGAGTCACCCAATGAGTCAGATACAAAGTAGTGCAGGAAATTTGCCCATACACTAAAGACACAAAGAACCCAATTGGGCCTGGATTCCATGGCAACACCCTGCATGAGTCCAGTTAAGACCTAGAGCTCATGACAATGCCCCAACAAGTCCAACTGAAGTAAGTATGCCTAATAAGAAGTCTTATGCAAGACTGCTTCTGTACCAATGGGATAAGAATCTGTGCTAGCAGGCTGAGGGATCTGCACTGAGCCAGGAAGTAAGCTCAAAGTAAGGACCAGAGTTCCCTCAAAAAGTAACCAATCTCAGCAACAGTGAGGACTTGAGCTCCTCCAACAGTAAGAACAGCCAAGTTCATATGAGGAAAGTCAGCATGACCGACTTCTCCAGGAGAATCAACAGCACACAGTCTTTCCCTCCAGTTCTTCTTTATGCTGTTGACAACAATCTTCACATGGGCTTTCCACACCTAGCACTACACTGAGTTTAGCTGGGTACTCCCAGATGACCATGAGTTGTCAATCCAACACAAGCACTAACCTTAAAAACGTACACTTAGGTGTACAAGAAAGAAATTTTAAAATGTCCAGGTGGACAGAAATTCTCACTGTTGCCTAGAAGGATTAGACTCAAGATGCAACCACGAATGTTGTTCCCATCCTCACTGTGTGTGTGCATGGGTTAAGATCAAGAGCTGTCATCACCCACTGGCAGATGTAGAGAAACTACTCCTGCAGATGCCCAAAGAGCTGCAGTGTGGGTAGTTAGGTTCACAAGTAAGAAGTCAAGCTATGGGCTGCTTCAGGGAAAGGGCCAACATCCAAGGCTTTTCTGCTGCATCCACATCCCTTCAAGTAAACACCAGACTACTCCATACCCATCACAGAGAAGGGCATGTGAACAAACTAAGACATCCGGGGGAAAAAAAATTATTTTAACATCCCTAGAACCAATCCACATCTATAATGCTCAGAAGGATACTTGGACTTTGAGAGGAAATTTTCTTTTAAATTGAAATATCTTTCCCTATAATTCGGCAATATGAGAATTAGATAAAATTACATCAATAAAGCATCAGCACCCAGGAGGTGCTCAGAGGTTTCTATCCATCTCATAGCACAACATGAAATAAACCAGACACAGGCTAATACCACATGGTGTCTCTTATGTGAGAAATCCAGTGTAGAAACATTTAAAGAACAAAATGAAAGGAAATAGATTTCGTCGAGATGGAAAGAGGAATGAGGGTGACATGAGGGTGTGAGGAGAGAGGAAGAAAAATGAATAAAGGCATGATACACATATACAGTTTCCCACCATGAGTGCACTGTGCATCATGAACGTATACTGATAAACAATTCACATAAAACTCAAAATCAAAGCTACTGGCAACCACCCATTGTCACCACACGCATCTTTCATATCTAATGCCCTCTTTGATACCCCGCTGAGGTCATTGGGAAAGTGCCATACTCTGGGCAGCCTGTCCCTTGTCCAGTTCACCAGATGTTCATCACTCCTTGCCAACTTCCTTTGGAGTCACTAAGGTACAGCTGCAGCACACAAGAACACAGGAGGGTGAGGATAGGCTCAGCCAAGCTCTGCACTCTTTCTCAGGTAAAAAACTCAAGTCCAACACCTGCTAACAGACCCTTTGTTCCTCAGGTCCCAGTACCTCACTTTCTGAAGCTGGCTGAAAGGGCTGATGAGAAATCAATAGCATTTGATTGTAAACCTGTCAAAATGATAGTGACAGCAGTACATTACACCCGCTCCCCGCAATTGACTCTACCTCTTCCTTTCTCCATCATCGCCCATCACCTTCAAACTAATAACAGATTCCTTTTTCTAAATTAATCTCTGGACCAGGGAAATCAATAACATTTACTGAGTGTAAATTTTCCTATCCACAGAGCCAATGGTTCCCACTGCTTTGAATGCAGAGGAGGCATCTGCAGAATGGGATAAGAAGGAACTTGTGCTGGCTCCAGGTACAGTGACCCATAGTCCAAAGGGTACGTGGGCAGCCACTGAGGGAGAGAGGAAGCCCAGGGGTCTGCTGTGTTTCTAGAAGATAAAAATTTGATCCTCAAATCATAAGAGATTGTGAAGAGAAGCTAGTTGATCCAGTCTAGCAGAGTGTCATGAGCTCTTCTGCCCCTGAAATTCCATAGAATGAGGTCAAATACAGGTTCTGGAAGGGAAATGACAGACCAGTTAGCTCTCCAAATGTCTGTTTTATAATTATGGTGAGAAAATCATTTTGCCCTGATGTCATTTTGAATATAATATTTAAGTCATTTTTAACTTTAAATGACACTAAAAATAGTGAGATTTTGTATGAGAGCCAAAAATGACAAAGCTTTTAAAAGGAATCTGAACAATACTAATCTCATTCACAGCCCTCACCCTGACAGTGGGAGGTCAAGCCTGCTGCATGGTCATCCTGCAGCTCACCCTGGTGGGAGGGGAAATTCTTTCATAACAGCTGTAGCAAAGGCAAAGTAGTGGCGACAATGCAGTGAGCACCAGCCTCCCTGACCAGTCTGCATGAACATGTCACAGAAGTACTTCTAGTCTTTGAGCAATCTCACCTGGTGACTACTAGTGTAACAGTTGTAGAGGTAACTTGGCTCAGAAACACTAATTAATTTGTCTGTCATCACATAGAGACTACTAGCCTGAGGACCTGGAACCAATACCATGCTTCCCTGAAAATAAGACCCAAGTGGAAACTAATGAGCCCTGAAAACTAGAGATCAAAAATGTCAGCCCCAGTCAGCAAGCCCTCACCTCACCTGCCTTGCAGAGCAGCCACCAAGCCAGAGGGTGGAGACGGCAGTCATGGTGTCCTTGCCAGGATTTGCCTCCACCTTCCCCACTCCATTTCTGTCTGCTATCAGTCTCCTGACTGGGCACTTTTGCCTGATGAAAAGACATTTTTGTCTTTTGGTTCCCCGTTATCACCTTAGTGCCAGTCAGTTTTCTTGCATATGGGGGGATCTTCCAATATATAGTTGAATGACAGAATGAATGAATTCTACAGCATCATAGAATTGTAGGGTCGTGCTTGGTACTTGTGTTCATATCTGAATTATCCAAGTCTTATGTGGATAGAGGAACTCATTTTCTTGTCACCTTGTCATTGGTTGCAGCAAGTGGCCTGACTACTGGCAGTCAAGGTGACCCCCAAACTTCCCACACACATCTCCCCTTTTCCCTACCATCTGTGCAGTCCAGCCTGCAGACTCAAGGGAGAGGTGATTTCATTTTCTTCTAACTCAGGCTCAGTCTCCCTCTAGCCATGTTCACTGGGCCTTGAATCACACATGCCGCAGCCCAGAGACATTTCAGTGAAGTGGGATGACTAACCTCCTGCAGGATTGGGAATTGAAAGGCTTGATGCCTAAACATGCTGTGATAAGAAGGATTTTTAAAATTAGTGAACCTGTGAGGCTGTGCTTTAAATACGGACTTTTAGACCACCCCTCTCAGTTCTATAATGTGAAACTGAGCTGGGGTTTGGGAGTTCATCTCTAAGTCAACCCTGAATTCCCCTCAGAAATGAAATTCCAGGAGAACTGATCCTGGCACTTTCTTCCAAATCAGGCCTACACTGGATTTGAAGAGATAAGGATTTCTCTGATGGCACTGCTGCATGAAAACATAAGCATAACACATCTATTAAAAAGCCAGTTGTGATGATTTGCTAATGATTTACTCTCCTGAATTATTGAAATAACCATGGTTATTGGAAGAATGGCTGTTTGAACGTGTTTCAGAAAGATCACTTTTATCAAATGTTTTCCAGCACATGAAACACTCTGTTTGGTTTCTGGAGTTCTTCAAAGGCCAAGGGAAGGGCCTTTACACCCTCTCCCCACAACCCTGCGACCCCCCACCTGCCAATATCTCAGAGGTGCTCCTGTGGGCAGAAGATGCCTGAAGGCAAATTCTCACTGCACCGCTGTGACAATCTGCACCTTTTGTGTCCTGACTTCCTCCATTAGCCTCTGAGCTCCAAGACGAGGGCTTGCATTGTCCATATTTGTGAATCTGGTCACTAATGATGGCTGGCATGTTACAGGAGCTCCATGAGTGCTTCTTGAAGCAAGGAAGGAATGAAAAAAGAAACTGAGGATGAGAGAAAGGGAGGGTTGGACAGAGAGAGGAAGGACAGGGGTATAGACGGGAGGATTCTGATTTAAAATTTTAATTCAACCATCTTGGAAAACCAAATTCCATGAAAAGCTTTTCTAGTTTGCATCTTGGTCTTATACAAGCATTTAAGAAAATCTGTGGCAACTAAAATGAAAAAGAGCCTCTGTCATTTACTCTTTTGCTGAGATCAAAATGATGCTGCCAACAGCTAGGAGACATAATTTAACCCAAGAAGCTTTCTTGATATTCCTTGCGATTTCCATCTCTCATTTGAACAGACATCTATAACACAGGCGCACCTGTCCCTATAGTGTCTTTACAATTTAGCACTTGTAAAAATGAGACTTTCCAGATCATTAGTTTGCTTACGCAAATAGAGCCCAGAATCAGTTCAGCCAGAATGATGTCTTCTCTGTTCTCATCTTTTAATGACTATTTCAAGCGAGGAACTTGGCCTAGACAAAATGAACTTGATAAAGCCTTTCACAAGACTCCTCAGCTCTCACCTGAGCTACTTGAGAAATGCACAGGAAATATAAAAAGAAATGGGGGAAATAATATCTAACAGAGAGTGGTATGTCCCAGGCATTTTTTTTTCCTGCAAATGGCAGAAGGCATCATTATTCAAATCCACAGCTAGGCTGTAGCAGGAAGTCAAAACAATTATCAGTCAACATGGGGGCATAGCATGGTACTTTTAAAGGTATTTCTCTGAACTGTGGTGAAATTGAAATCCCTCATCCTCTGACCACAAATAAACCTTTCTAAGAATACTATCATAAAGCATTCTCAGTTAAGGATATATATGTAAGGGCTACTATGGCACAAGAAAACTGGTATGGTATAAATGTTTCATTCTTCCCTCCCTTAAAGCAGAGTTACAAAGAGCACAAAATTAATTGACACCAACAATGACCAAAAGTTTGTCCATGCATTCTCTCCCTTAACAATAAATGTCTTCCATTTTCTGTAGCACGAAGCCCCTGTCCTTGGCCCTTTGTTTGCTCCCTGGGACCCTGATGGTCTCAGTTCAGACCTATCTGTCTCTCTCTCCACTCAAGTCCATGAACAAGCCAATCTGTGCTGCACCTGAAACCTGCCTGTCACTAACAAACTGGACTGTGACTGGAATTCTTTGTTCATCTCAGTGGTAATCCTTCACTTCTGTTTACTAAACTGAGGCCAGAAGGCTGCCATGGCCCTGGCTTAACAAATGAAGTTAACATCTTCTTCAGAGATGGGTGTTCCAAGGCAGTTAGAGAACCTGTATTTAGAGAAGTCTTTAAAAGACTTTTTTCATACTTGATGTCAGACCAAAGTTTGTAGGTACTTGAATTCAGCAAACTAACCCAATGTAGTCCAATAGGCCATAACAGTTATAAGCTATCAGCACAAATGGCAATTGCTAGAAGTTGTTGACTTGAGTCTTTTATAGCTCAGCATATTAATATAGCTTTACTTTTAATAGCTCATGGTTATACTTTTCTACTTGATGGTAAAGGGGGATATAAATATGACAGAATAGTTATACAGCTGTTTTCTCTTAGTTAATTCATTGAGAAAAAAGGTCTGTATTAATATTATTTTAGACAAGAGATCATGTCTATATCTTGTCCTCTGAATGACTACTACAAAGACAATAATATGCAATGTATCAAATATTAACCTGTTTCACTGCTATTTTTCTCATCAAAATGAATAAAAAATTTTAAAAAAGAAATTAACATCTTCATCCCTGGTTCTCCTGTAGCACTCTACATTTATCTTAGAACACATTTCTGCTTCTTAAGCTAATCCTTACCTTACATAGCATTTGTTCCTAAAGCCAGCTTTCCCACATTTTTCACAATGAAACCATGCATGACTCTGAACAAACTCAGCAAGTTGTTACAAGATGAACCTCAGCTTGATGGCTCACCAGCACAGATAAGACACCTATATGGCAGAAGCAGTCCTCCTGAGTCCCAGTCCTTGATCTCCTGGGGGACTCTCAAGCCATGTTCACAAAGGTCTTTTAGTACGTCACAGATCTTAATTTCTGGAAATGATTAGGCATCTACCTCACCACCATTCGTTATTTATAGACAGACATCCTGGAGTGAGGAGATTAAAATTAAATGATCATGAAACTGATTTTCCAAGAGAGGAGGGTCACATGCTCTGGCCTGGGCCATGCACCTTCTATACAGCACTCCCTGTCCACGGCACTGGCTCTAGGGCCATCTCCCCAGCACACAGCAAGCTGATCAGGGAAAAGCACCTTTTATTCCTCTTTTTGCCTCCAGGCTAGCAGTATGCAGTAGGTGTTCAGCAAATGTTTAATGAATGAAACACAAACCTGGAGCTAATAGAGAAAAAATAACTTGTTTTCCATGGTGGAGCAAGAAACTTTCTGAGCTAAACTGGTACGACAGAAGATATATTTATCGAGCATAGATGATCTTACCGAATGCTCACACCACCACTGAAGAGCTAGAATTAAACAAAGAAAGAACTGGGATCCAAGATCATACAGACAAAAAGTAGCACAGGCAGGATTTGAACCCAGATCCTGAGAACCAAGTTTAAAATACAATGCTGCCCACTCACTGCTAACTGCTTTATAATCTTATGTAAGCCTTCATTTGAATAAATTCTATTTTTGCATCAGCAACATAAGAGGTTTTGGACAAGCTGTTCTTTAGTGTTTTCCCCGGTTCTGATATTACATAGTCCCATCAACTGTAATTAAGGAACATTTTCTTCTGAGCCAGCCTCTGCGACAGGAGCTAAAATAGGACCCATTTATAGATTCCTCTCACACAGCCAAATAGCCTGTTTGCAACGTTAAAACTCAAAATGCCTTTCTGAAATCCTTTAGAACTCCTGTTTTAGAAGTCCTAGAAGAGGAGACATCGTTTTTCTTGCTTGTCACTAAAAAGACAACTACGATGGAAACAAAACCATCTCTACAGAACAGAGCTGTGTTCCCACCTTGCCTGGGCTCAGGACAGCAAATACTTCACACGAAACCCAGGTTTTGTGCAGAAAGGCCAGGAGATTGTTGGTAGAGACAAACTATCAGAGTACAGCAAACCATCCGTCCTTTCCATGGTCCTAACAAGGAACCACTGTGTAGTTCAAGTAAATGTGGACTGCCAGACAGTCTGCCAGAGGATACACCCAAGTCTGAGAAGTTAAAAGAGAAAGGATATGAAAGAGGCAGGTGGAAAGAACTGAAGTAGGGCTAGCCCCAGGAAGCCACCTGGGCAAGGAAGAACAGATATCTTTCCTGTAAGTTTGACAACTTACTCCCTTGCCCAGAAATCCCATAGAAACCTGGGGAGGAGGACAGGGCAGAGCAGAGGGGAGGCTCTACTGGATTCTTCCCCCAAGCCTTGTGCCTAGATGTCCCCTTAAAGTCTCATGTGCTCATAGGCAGAACTTTTGGGGGGTGACTGCATCATGAGTGTGTGTCACTGGTTCATGGGCACGGGGCACTGGATCATGGGCATGGGGCACTGTATCATGGGCATAGGACACTGGATCATGAGCATGGGACACTCAATCATGGGCAAGGGACATTAGATCATGGGTTTGAGCACTGGATCACTGGCATGGGACACTGGATCATGGGTGTGGGCACTGGATCATGGGTGAGGGGCACTGGATTATGGCATGGGACACTACATCATGGGCAAAAGACTTGGGGTCATGGGTGAGGGGCACTTGATCATGAATATATGGCAGCGGTTCATGGGTATGGGACTCTGCATCATGGGAGGGTGACAGTCATGGGCATAGAGCACTGGACCATGGCTATGGACACTAGGCCATGGGTGAAGGGCACTGGATCATGGGTGTGGGCACTAGATCATGGGTGAGGGGCACTTGATCATGGGAATAGGATGCCCACTGTGTTTCCTGCATACCCTGCCATGGACTTCTCCTTCTCCACCAGTGCCCTCCTTCATGCCACCCTGCCTTGGAGACAGCTGACCATGGACTGAAGCCTCTACACACTATGAGCTAAAATAGACCTTCCTTCCTTTAACTTGGGTATTTTTTCTCAGTACTGAGAAAGTAACTAAGACAGCCCAGGTGAAGAGGCAATTGCTGGCTCCATTTACTGCCCCTTACCTCACACAGCAGTGGCAGGAACCAAGAAAATCCCCACATCACCTGCCAACCCAGTCAGATCAAAATAACAGGACATGGGTCTTAGAGCCAAACTATCATTCAAACAACAGCCTCAAATAAACAAAACTTATGAGCTAAATCCAGTCAATGTAGTTGCATGAGAAAACAAAACATGCAAATAGGACCCAGAGTTCCCAATTGCAATAGAGTAAAGGTCCAGAACACAATGTATAAATCATCCATTTTGCCAAGAACTGAAATATTCACAATTTGAGGATCAAAAGGCAATCAGACAAGCATAACACCAAGATGTCTCAGATGCTATAACTATCTGACAAAGTTTTTTTATTTGTTTGTAATAGTGGGGATTGATCTCAGAGCACTCACATGGAACTACATTGCCAGCCATTCTTGCATTTTACATTTTGAGACATGGCCTCATTAATTCATTAAGTTGTGTAGGCTGGACTTGAACTTCCAATCCTCCTCCCTCAGCCTTTCAGCGAGTAGGAATTGCAGGCATGTGCCACTATACCCAGCTGTGGCAAGCGTTTTAGAGCTCTGTTCTACTCTGAATTGTGTCGTATCAAAATTATTGTGTTGAATGCTTAATCCCTAGTGTTACTATATTTAGAAATAATTAAAACTAAAGCCATAAGGATAGGGTCTTGATTTGACGGAATGAGCATTCATCTGTGAAAGATACCAACAAGCTCATAATGTCCCTCTCATATTGTGTGACCAAAGAAAGAAAGAATTAAGACAAGAATCTTCGCAGAAATTGAACTGCCCCTCACACTTTGACTTTAGGTTTCCCTACCTCCAGACTGTGAAGAAATAAAAGTTTGTCATCCACCCAGTCCATGATTTTATGCCTTTGGGGGACCACTTTTTTTATTTTGAGATAAGTTCTGTCTTGCTAAGTTGCATGGGCTGTTCTTGAACTTGCATTTCTCCTGTCTCAGCCTCCCACAGTAGGCATATACAGTAGGATTATGGTATATACTAAGAAGACTAAGTGAAACAGCCACCATAAAAAATGCTTTAAAATTTTACACATTCCTTTGAACCAAGCAGAATAAAAAAAGAAAGCTCAGCAAACACACAGAAGTCATAAAAATCACCAGATGAAAATTTTAAACTGAAAATACAAAAACACAAATATAAATGCTGGGTGAATTCTATAACCTAATAGAGATGGCAGAACCCAATCAGTGTGGGAAGAACAACAGATTTATGTAGTCCAAGCAACTGAGAGAAGGCAGACTGGGAAAACCAGGAATAAATAAAGTCTTGGGGGTGTGAAGGCATAGCAAAACTCATGGAGAAATAAAAGAATAGTTGCTGTCATTTGGACAGAAAGAATGTGGTAGAAAGGGTGTGAAAAGTTCTCAGACTTGGGAAATTAGAGTCGCACACATTCAAGAAGCTCAACAAACACTGACCAGGCAAAATTCAAAGAAAATCCTGCCCACACACATCATAATTGAACTGTTACAGTTAAAGGCAAGCCTTGAGAGCAGTGTCATGATCCTAGTAGGGGAACAATAATTCAAATGACACTGGATTTGTCTTCTGGAGCCATGGAGGCCAGAAGAAAAGACATAGTTTCTTTCAACTGCTAAGAATAAAAGGAGCTATTGACTGTGAATAGTGCATCTGGACAAAGTGTCCTTCAGCAACAAAGGAGACTATGGAAATTCTCAGATGAGGAAGGGAGAGAATGTGCCACTGGCAGCCCTCCTGGCTAATGGAAGCTCTTGCAGCAGAGAGAACATGATGGGCAAAGAAACAGAATACACCAGGAAGGGAGATGAGACAGAAAGTTCATAGCCACAATGAGTGAAACAGGCTGTCCTTTCTTCTGTGATTTTTATAAATCTTTTTGGTGACTTAGAACCATAAAGAATGATACTATTCAATCTCCCCAACAACTTTATTCAAAACTGGATATGATGAAGTCATCTAAATTAAAGTGAGTTTTCCACATTTCACTCAAAAAGTAGTAAAATAACCAAATATAGTGGTGCATGCTTGTAATTTCAACACTCAAGAGACTGAGGCAAGAGGATCTCTATAAGTTTGAGGACCACTTGAGCTACACAGTGAGTAGAAAGACAGCTTTCTATTCATAGTGAGACCCTATCTCTACACCAAAGAACTAAAAAGTTAAAACCAGCAGACAGTTGCATGTTATATATCTGTTGTAATATAGAGTGACTAATACGAAAATCATACAAAAATATATACTGAATGGACAATAAATACATAAGAAATATATTGGAGATATAGCTTAGCAGCACAGTGTCTGCCAGAGAAGCACAAAGTCATCAGTTTGATTCCAATAGAAAAAA